>JALMQS010000095.1:3358642-3508385 GCA_024734495.1 Forficula auricularia | reverse complement strand
AATCGAATGTACAATGGTTATTCGTCGACTGTTAAATGAGAATCGATCATTATTTTTGAATTAAAGTCAACATAAACTGCAAAATGCAAGTGATATCTGATTAATAATAAAGGAAATAAACATATTAATATTTCAAATGAATTTGGATAAAGTTTAGCAACGATCCGTTGTAGTTTATTTTTTTAATTATTGTTTTTAAATGTACTTTAAAAAAATAGATAGTTTTTGTTGCATTATTAAATTCTTCTTCAATGATAATATGGTTAGAATTATTAAGAATGAATGGCACTCAAAAATCTGACAAACAGGGCCGCCAACACATGTTTAGTTTGCTAGTTTAGTTCTTTTATTGTTTAGCAAGCTATGTTGGCTAACCTGAATTTTTTTAGTTTTTCCTGAATTTTCAAATTTTCCGGGCAACTTTTCCAATTTTTTTTTACGTATTAACCTGAAGTGGACTATTACGAACATTTTTTAAAAAAAATAGCCAAATCGGTCCAGGCATTTGAGAGATCTGCGCTTACAAAGAAACAGAAATTCATTTTTATTATATAGAGATATAGATAGATTAATTTTCCAAAAGTATTTATATACTTGTGATGTTTCATTTGTTTCTCGGATGTCATTTCGAAATGGCAAATTTCCTTATTTGATTTCTTCTCGGGATCTGACTGATTCATTGCTGTCTTCCTCAATCTTATTATTACCTATAAGCAGAAGAAATATGATTAGTTGGTTTTTTTCTCTTTTTTTTGTTGTTGTTGTCGTTCAATAAGCAAATTTCAGTGAATGATATTTGAAGACACCCAGGTAGTAGGGGCAATAGTGGTGGCGATGGCCCCTAGACACGCACCCAGCCCCTCTCAGCCAATCTCTCACGCAATCGGTCTTTCTTTCTTTCTTGGAGATTTGAATGCTCAGCTGCCGGGAAAAAAAGGAGGTCGGTTTAGGTAAATCACAGGGCGCACGGTTCTTGTTATGACAGGAAATGACCGAGAGCTCTCAGGTCGGGTCGGTCCACGTTTTCTGTCATCTCTTCTCATCACGACATAATTACCCTCTTTGATCTTCCCTCTCCTGTAATGGTTTATTTATTTGTTTTTTTCTTTTTCTTTTTCCCTCGTCTTATTGCTTGTTTATTTTTTTTTTCCGGATTCATTAATCTTGCAAATGACTAAATTTCCTTTTCAACTTTGAGGTCTTTATTGTAAATTGGTCATTTAAGAAATAGGAACAAACAATCTGTTCAATTATTCGTCTGAAAATAAAAAAATGTTTATTTGATGAGAATTTTGTTTATTTATTTTTATATAAATCTTAGATAATCACGGGTTCCAGTGAGACTAGTCATCTAGTGTAAGTTAGATCATAACCTCCCAAATAAGAATAAAAATCGTAACAATCAAATGAAAAATAACAATCATTATTATAATTTAAAATAAACTGCAACGGATTGTTTGCTAAACTTTATCCAAATTCATTTGAAATATTTATTCCTTTATTATTAATCAAATATCACTTGCTATTTGCAGTCCATGTTGACTTAAATTCAAAAATAATGATCGATTCTCATTTAACAGTCGAGGAATAACCATACTAGATTCGATTTTTGACATTTCGGTTATTATTGGTAACCATTGGTGAAGACATGGAGGAATCGGCTTAAAATCAAAAAGACTAAATTCTTTAGCCGAATATTGCACCATTTTATTCATAGGAATGTTTTTTAGAGCAATGTGTTTGTGGGGGGGGGGTTACCAGAGGCATTAAATTATTTCCTACAAATCCCCCAATCATAATAGGCATTACCATGAAAAAAATCATTACAAAAAGCATGGGCTGTAACAATTACATTATAAATTTACTCATCTTCTAGTCAGAAATACATATTATATTTATTATAAATAAAAAATATTCAAGTTGAAATCATTTCTTGTCGTAATTACGTATTATTCCATTTAAATACTCAACTATTAAATTTAACTATTCTACTATTCTACCCAAATAACAATATTTTCATAATTTACTTATTGGTGCTTGGTTCAAATATTTGCATCTTAACTATTAATATATCTAGAGTTGCTCCAAAAATATGAGAATACTTAAAATACGTATATCATTTATTCATATTGAACAGAGATCGATTTGGCCATAATTAACTTAAACATCTATTCATATAAAATATAATTCTTAGCTATAAATATATCGTTTTTTCAGTGTAGGAGAGAGGCTTTACTCTATTGATTCCGATTTCCTCAATCTTATTCTACTCATTTCTTTCCAATCAAATATTAACCGTAAAAAAAGCTTTTAATGAGTTTACCACACATTAAAAAATAAAAATATGTCGTTATCTAAATTTGTTAGAAATCGACGCTAAGTACAGGTGGACGATGTATAGGGGGGGGGGAGATTACTTCATAGAAGTTATTTGGAAGGAGGAAAGAAAGGTACCTACCCGGATCCGTAGAGCAACATTGCATATCGACCGACACCTGCAAACCACTTCTATTATATATGTTACGACTACTAAAAAGAAACCTGATGACGAACTAGGGCCGTTTTTTTTTACTTGTATTGTTTGTTAAAATTAATTCCGGTAATAAATTACTACTTATTTAGAAAAAAGAACAAATTATATAAAATTCACAGACATCAATTAAATGGCTGCTTTTAATTATACCTATATATTAGAATTATATATAAATATAATTAACACAAGTTAAACATTTCTAACCTATATAACCGGTTTATAATAGATGGTAAACTGACCTAGTTTAGCTTTCACAATATCTACCTAAAATGTAGGGGTTTTACAAAGACACGATTTGATTAAATCATTCCCGTGTTCTTAGATAATTGAAAATTTTTGCAGATAACTGGGATAGTCCCGGATATTTTGAAAAAAAAAATAAAATCTTGAAAAATTTTCTAGGGGGCAAAGTTTTTTTTTTATTCATTTACCCTTGGCCTTTTAGCCATCAGATATTGGGGCAAAGTTGTGTGGGGGTTTCTAAAATGATTTAAACATGGGTAAATGAAGCACATTTAGGGCCAGTTGTATGTCGGTTGGTAAAGTCTTTGTAAAAGTTAACAAAGGGTAAAACTGAGAGGTGAACCTCGACCTAATATCGTGTACACCTACTTCCACTTCCACTTTCATTTCCAAGTAGAAGACAATAGATTATCTAATGAATTCCAAAATAATTCCGCATAATTCCAAAGACGGTGTACACCTAATGCCAATCGCGGTTCACCCTTCGGGTAAAACCTTAGAATTCACCTTGTGCCCGGTCGGGTGGTCAATCAGGCGAAAAGTGAGTGTCGTCTGATTGGCCATCCGGTCGGGCACAAGCCGAATTCTAAGATTTTAACCGAAGGGTGAAGCGAGATTGAATTAGGTGTACACCGTCTTTGGAATTATGTGGAATTACTTTGGAATTCATTAAATAATCTATTGTCTTCTACTTGGAAATGAAAATGGAAGTGGAAGTAGGTGTACACGATATTAGGTCGCGGTTCACCCCTCGGGCAGAACCTTCTTTAAGAACATTAAATTTAATCTTTCTACGGTAATTTAGGGCCAGTTGTATGTCAGTTGGTAAAGTATTTGTAAGCCGGATGGCCAATCAGATGACACTCACTTTCGCCTGATTGGCCATCCGGCCGGGCACAATGCGAATTCTAAGATTTTACCCTTTGTCAACTTTTACAAACACTTTACCAACTGACATTCAACTGGCCCTAAATTACCATAGAAAGATTAAATTTTAATGTTCTTAAAGAAGGTTCTCGCCCGAGGGGTGAACCGCGACCTAATATCGTGTACACCTACTTCCACTTCCATTTTCATTTCCAAGTAGAAGACAATAGATTATAATCTTATTATATCTTATTATTTAATGAATTCCAAATAACTACCAAAGACGGTGTACACCTAATTCCAATCGCGGTTCACCCCTCGGTTCTGTCATAACATCAATAAAAATTGCAATTTTTTTGTATCAGTGCAATTTATGGGCAGAATTTTGAAAAACACCTTTTGGTACATAGTATTAGGGGTAGAAACATGATAATTTATTTTAAACAATTTTTAGAAAATATAGTAAAAATATAGCGCCCCTAAAGTTTCAGACCCCTTTTTTATTAGTTTTTTAAATTTTAGTTGGCATTTTCATCGCAATTAGATTGTGATCGCACTAGATATATCAGTCCCAGGATAACTTTTGCAGTCCTTTTTAATTGATTTCTGAATCTTTGTCCGACGATAATATGTAATCTGTTTGAAATCTTTGTGAGATTTTTAAAAAAAAATTGCAATTTCAAAGATAATAAATAAATAAATAACGAAAATTCTTCAATCCAGTGTTGTGAGCCGACAATATTTTCCTTAGAAATATAAATATAATTATTTGTTTAAAGGTCATATTTTGCTGGGACAGGTAACTCTTATTATAAAGGACGTGCTTTTCAACAATAGACTAATATTTGGTGGAAATGGTGGGAAAAGCAATTGTAATAACAATAAATTTAGATTGACATGTTTAATACCTTAGGCCGGCTGACTCTCTAGTGCCAGATGTAAATTGAATTCTTGGAAATTCTTCCAAAGTTGTCAAGAGAAAATCGAGAGAATTTTCTCTAGAAGGAATTCTAAAACTGGGCGTTTCAATTAGGTCACCACGCCTTGCTCATTAGGGTATTAACCAGTCAGAGGGTTTTTTGAAGTCGGTGAATTTTCAGGCAGCTTTTGGTCAGTAGAGAGTTTGGCAGTTCTAATTTTGCAGTTGAGAGATGACAGTTCGAACCTGAAGCCCAGTTGGGGTGTTCAGTCGGTTGTCAATTGGCCATAAGAGATGAATAAACAAACCAAATGAAATAATCTCTTTCTTTTAAAAATACACCCTTCATTCCTCTCTTCAAAACCAGCACCAGGGCTTAAACAGGCCGAATCGCTTGGGCCCGTTACCAAGACCAGTCACGGGGATCTATCTTCGAGATAAAACTACAAATCGCCAACCTTTCTTTGGTCAAGAAGGGTTGCAACCAAAAACCATAGTGTGTCGCAACACCAGTGCAGCAATTATTGTGAACAGGATAATTAATTTTAGAAATACAAATGAGTTAATAAAACATTTCCTGTCATCGTAGAGACTTTTTTAAGGTTTAATCAATTTCGGACAATTAATAATCACAAAATCTCATCCCGAGACGCTGCCCGCCATGCCCCTTTGGCACGCCTTTACAGCTAGTATAATACCTATTTAAAGAGGAGAGTTTTATATTCAAACTTTGTCATCTCGCAGATACATTTGATTTTTTTGTATAATCTGTTAAATTATTAAAATGACTAGGATGTAGTTCCAGTAAATAATCATTATAAAATAAAAATCTTCTTTATTAATTTATAAAACAGATTTTTGACATAACAATATCAATATAATAGTTTTGGAATTCTATATCTCTATGTTCACCGACCTCCAGTTTAAACGACTTAACCGATTGACTTGAAATTTGAAACATAGACTCCTGTGGGAGTCAAGTAACCGGTGTTATTCATAAAAGTGAACTTTTAGTCCCAGGAGGAACTTTAGCATATTTTTCTATTCTTGTTGCAAGTTCTATAATAAGAAAACTCTAATTGAATTTTTTCTATAAATTTAAAGTTTCATCTTTTTAAAACCCACAAACAGTTTAATATAATACAATTTATAAAATTAATCGGCAATTTCCTAATTAGAACAAATAAAATCTTATATTATTTTCTATTCTTAATCCTAGCTCTATACAGAAAATTCTAATTGAATTTTTTCTACAAATTTTAATAAAATCTTTTTTAAAAACCCACAAACAGTTTAATATAATACAATATCCGCAATTTCTAATTAGGACAAATAAAATACATCTATATAAACTGTTACGCTTAAATGATACGTTGAAGGATCTCCGAAAGTTCTTGGCCGATTTCTTTGAAATTTTCACACAACATTCCATTCAAATACACGAGTGTTTTTATATATAGTGTTTTTATAGATATCACACCTGTGGCATGTAAAATATATTTTTTCGAGAAAACAACGCCAGCGCCTCTCTGGGGGGGGGTAAAAGCAAACAAACAAGATGGCCGATATTAGCTTTTTGAAATCTTTCAACTGTCAATATTATTTTTGGTTAAGGGAACAATTTTGACAAGTAATATATAATTCATTTACTGTTTTAATACCTTTTCTATAATTATTTGCATTTTCAATTTATTTTCAAAACTATTAATATTTTTTAAATATATTTAAATTTTTGATCAAATCAATTTTGATAGGTAAGCAAGTGGTCGGGTCAGCTATTATCTATACAAATTTTAGCCATAAAACGAGACGCTCCTCACCAGAGGCTAGGTGATGCCGGGCCGAAGGCCCGGGCGTCAGCTATTATTATATTAAAATGTGCGATATCTAGTGCTTACTTTAAAAATATTACTGCTAAATAATATTATAGGCAATATTATATTGATATGTGGCTTGCGAGCACGGACTAAGCTTGTTGGTAATATTAATAAGGATTTATTAATTAACTTAAGGAATAAAATTGACCGGAAGTACCTGCAGGTGTCAATAGCTGTTTGATTTACGAACGAATTGTGAAGAAAAGGAACAAGGTGAATGGATTGATGGCGATTTAAAGTGTTATTTTTCAGGGTTTGTGTCCGTCTTTCTGTCTGATTAGGTAGTAGGGCCCTCCCTGATTCATCAACTTGGTGGTGGTGCTGCTGGGTGGGCAAAAAAGGCGACCCTGTGTACCTGCCCGCCCAGGATCAATGGCAGGGCAGGGCGGGCGGCATCCGTCAAAGTAACCCTCTACACTCGTAAATCTACACATTGCAATTTCCACTCTACACTAACAAGGATAGCGAATCACGGCTATTGCGCCCCTCATTAGGTCCCCATTGACGGGGACCTGTTCCCACGCACACGTGCAACACACCCTAACCCAGGTGGATAGATAGATAGCCTATTACAAAACATCACTAGAGTCGTTTAATTTCACCTAAAATAAACAAAAATTACACTTGACTTTTTGGAGGGAAAAGATTCATTCAAGGTGGATATCCATACCGTTTCGTTTTTATTTAAGATAGAAATGCAAGATTCAAAAGAGAGAATAGATTATCCCGTTCTAGAAAGGTAATAGATCTTTAAAAATATTCAAAAGTTGGATAAAACCAAAAAATTTTGTTTTTATTTTTATTTTATGAAGTAGTACAAGAATAAATTTTAGTTTCAATGAGTAGATCATTAAATTGCTTATAATTTCAAGGGAAATAAACTGCAACGGATCGTTGCTAAACTTTATCCAAATTCATTTGAAATATTAATATGTTTATTCCTTTATTATTAATCAGACATCACTTGCAATTTGTAGTTCATGTTGACTTTAATTCAAAAATAATGATCTATTCTCATTTAACAGTCGAGGAATAACCATTCTACATTCGATTTTTGACATTTCGGTTATTATTGGTAACCATTGGTGAAGACATGAAGGAATCAAGCTTGAGTTGTTTACCAAAAAAGAATTTAGTCTTTTTGATTTTAAGTCGATTCTTCCACGTTATCAGTAGAGGTTGCCATTAATAGTCAAAACATCAAAAATGGAATGCAATAAGGTTACTCCTCTAGTAGTAGATAAGAATCGATTGTTATTTTTGATTTTAAGTTGATTTCTCCATGTCTTCAGCATCGATCAATCCACGAACTCCACCCTCAAACCCCACCCCCACCCCCCGCACCATGCACCCGTGCCCAACCCCCGCCCCACACCACCCCAACATTTCATCCTACACCCCACCACCTCGACCCCACACCCGCACCCACCCTCCGCACTCTGTTTTTGCATTTCTAGCGTTCTAGTGACCCACAGATTATGTATACAAAATTTGGTTGAGTTTGGTCACAAGAGCAAGAATTTTCATTTTTTGACCCTCCCCCCATTTTGGGTAGTTATTTTTTGCATTTCTAGCTCTCTAGATATATATTTCACCTCGAACTAAACCATGCTCCCTGAACAAAAGTTTTAATAATATACATACACTATATAGCTATTAAAAATGTATTTTTTAAATTAATCAATTTGAAATAAAATCAATTGCTATTAATTAATTAATTAATTTTTTTAATTAAAAAACACTTTTATATATTCATGCCTATATCATAACAACGCCTTAAAATCACAATAAAATCATTACAAAAAATTATTTTTCTCGAATTTTTGCAAAGGATAACAATATAGTTGGAGCAATAGCTTATGTTTAACATCATGTGTTGTTCATTCACTAAAAACTACATTTTTAGGAGGGTCTATTTTAAACATTTTAAGTGAGAATTGAATACCCCATAGACACCTGGTTTTTTACTGTGAGCTCCTACACTCATTTTACAATCCTAATCGTTTGATTTTGAAAAATCTACCAGATTTTAGGCATACACCTCACTCAAAACCGTACCACGAGAGAACTATCAAAAGTTCTGTGAATTAATTATTATTCCTAAATTTTATTTGTACTAAATATTTCTGAATTAGTGTATTAGCTATTAGATTATAAAGCAATCGGAGAATATTTTAATTAATCTACTCTTATCGGATACAACTTCCAGATCATGATAATGTAATCTGTTGTTAATATCTGAAATGAATTCTCTGTGCCTCTGCTTGAGAGTATACAACTTGTCATTGGTTACAAAAAAAAAGAGCAGGCTCAATTAAGCCAAAGGGATAAATTAAGATCTAGGTCAGAATTGTTTTTCAATTGGATTATTGTCCCCAGAGGGGGTGGCCCAGGGTTAAAAGTTGCCCTTTGATTGTGACTGCTCTGGTGTGAACTAACATGGGGTCCAGTTTGCCACGGATATCCGATGGATGGTCACCCCTTCTTCAATTGCTTGCGCATCTGTACTCCCAATGGGGCCCTTCACCCCCCAACCCTGTCAGGGATTGGAAATTACCTACCCCTCTCTCTATTGAGATCCACTTGACTCCGGGACCGGGAGGCAAATCAACATATAAAATTTTGATCAAATAAAATTAAAATCCACTTTGGCAAATTGTTCATGGATGAGAAGGGGAGAAGGATCTGCCCTCTCTCTGGATCATTCATTCATTCATTGATCAATTCAGCCAATGACAAAAACAGTTCATTTCAATTTAGTATCAACCCCCCCCCCCCCCCCCCTGACTCATCGAGAGGCGATTGCATGAGAAAACGACACCAGACATACATGAGAAAGCGATCATGTACAGACAGACAGACATACTCAGACGAAAAGAAGCCATATGGTATTTGACACGACCATTAAAAAATCTCAAATCAGTATTGTTTATATTTTGGTCTCTTTTCTGTGTGTTAAGGGTACCGCAACAAATGTACAAAGGAACACCTCTGTTTATCCGTCTGCTACAACGAGCCCTCTAATAGTAAATTAAAAATCTGCCCTTACGCGTACACAAAACTATTTTTGACCAAATCACAGAGAATTTAATTTAAAATAAAAACTTGGCAGTAAATGGAATTTGAGCCGTCACGCGTCACGCATCACGGTTGGGGTCTGTGTCTAGCCAGAGTATTGGCGTCTGCAGCATTAACTCTGAGGTCAAATGAATATCCTATATTTGATTTCTTGGCGCTCATGTATATTTTTATTTTCCTGGGCAGTAAATGAGATTGAACCGTCACGCATCACGGCTGAGCTGTAGTCTAGTACCATTTCAATCGGTGACGGAAAATATATTAATTATTCCTTTTCAAAAAATAATTAAATTATTAAAATTTATATTTTTATATAAAAAATAAATTCTTTAAGTAAAACTTTTAATTATGGAGCTTTTGGGATTGTTAAATATAAATTTATGCTGTTATTTTTAAATTTTAGGTAAGCATATTTTTTTATTTAATGCTTAGTTTTTTTTTTTAAGTTTTTTTTATTCAGTATTTTGGACTAAGTATTTCTATTTTTCCATTTAGCTGTAGAAATACTTATTCCAAAAATCCTGAATAAAAAAAAACTAAACATTAATAAATATAATAATATAATTTTTAAAAAAACATAAGATAAATATATTTAACAAAAAAATTAATAAAAGTTTACTTAAAAAATTTATTTTTTATAAAAATATAAATTTTAATAATTTTAGAATATTAGAATTATAAATGCCAGTACCTAGAGCCACCGAGCGATGCACGGTAAAGCCCCTGACCCCCCCCCCTCCCGAAATTACACACCTCGCCCCCACCACTGCACCCACACTCAGCCCCACCCCACCCCCAACCGCGCCTCCCGCCCCCCGAATCCACCACAACTGCACCCCATTTCTGTCACCTCACACATCCACCCCGCCCCACATCCAGTTTTTGCATTTCTCAGCTTAATGGTCCACATATATATTTTAGTTATTTTCTCGTACACATATTTGCCCACATTTATTCATATTGATAAACATTATAAAATAAACTGCAACGGATCGTTGCTAAACTTTATCCAAATTCATTTGAAATATTAATATGTTTATTCCTTTATATAAATCAGATATCACTTGCAATTTGCAGTTCATGTTGACTTTAATTCAAAAATAATGATCGATTCTCATTTAACAGTCGAGGAATAACAATTCTACATTGGATTTTTGACATTTCGGTTATTATTGGTAATCATTGCTTAAGACATGGAGGAATCGACTTAAAATCAAAAATAGCGATTGATTCTCATCTAATACTTGAGGAATAATAATTCTACCTTAGATTTTTGACCCTTCGATTATTATTGGTAACCATTGCTGAAGACATGGAGGAATCGACTTAAAATCAAAAATAACGATCGATTCTTATCTAATACTAGAGGAATAACCTTATTGCATTCCATTTTTGATGTTTTGACTATTAATGGCAACCTCTACTGAAAACGTGGAAGAATCGACTTAAAATCAAAAAGACTAAATTTTTTATGGCAAACAACTCAAGCTTGAGTTGTTTACCAAAAAAGAATTTAGTCTTTTTGATTTTAAGTCGATTCTTCCACGTTTTCAGTAGAGGTTGCCATTAATAGTCAAAACATCAAAAATGAAATGCAATAAGGTTATTCCTCTAGTATTAGATAAGAATCGATCGTTATTTTTGATTTTAAGCCGATTCCTCCATGTCTTCAGCAATGGTTACCAATAATAATCGAAGGGTCAAAAATCTAATGTAGAATTATTATTCCTCAAGTAATAGATGAGAATCAATCGCTATTTTTGATTTTAAGTCGATTCCTCCATGTCTTCAGCAATGGTTACCAATAAAAACCGAAACCTCAAAAATCCAATATAGAATGGTTATTCCTCAAGTACTAGATGAGAATCAATCGCTATTTTTGATTTTAACTCGATTCCTCTATGTTTTCAGCAATGGTTACCAATAAAAACCGAAACGTCAAAAATCCAATATAGAATGGTTATTCCTCAAGTACTAGATGAGAATCAATCGCTATTTTTGATTTTAACTCGATTCCTCTATGTCTTCAGCAATGGTTACCAATAAAAACCGAAACGTCAAAAATCCAATATAGAATGGTTATTCCTCAAGTACTAGATGAGAATCAATAGCTATTTTTGATTTTAAGTCGATTCCTCCATGTCGTCAGCAATGGTAACGGATAAGAAAACAACGCGGTTGCTATGGTTACTTATAAAATTTCCTCCCAAATTTTTACCATTTCACAGCGAGAAGCCTAACCATTCTTACTTAAGTTAGGTTAAATGAGCTATATTAAAACGATCAAATGAATAAATTTTAAAGAATTTAAAATTAAAAAAAGTACTATTTTACTATAGAGTAAAGTACTTTAAAATATGATTTTACTAAAAACTTTATTTAACCTTTTTTGTGGTCCCCAAGGTACTTAATTAGGATATTAAATTTCATCAAAATTGGTTAAGTCATTTTCAAGATATTTAGAAAAAACTAAAAAAGTACTGAAATAAAGTACTAATGTTTGTGGACCGATATGTACCAAAAACTAATCAGCGCTTCATTTTGTTAAACTAATGGTAGGTTTTCAATTTCATTTCAATCAGCGCAAAGGTGTGGAAAAAATCGTGGACGAAAAAACGATAACCACACACATACATACATACATCCATCCATCCATCCCCACGCACTTCCAAAAAAATGGCACTTTTTGGCCTCTCGACGAGATTCCAGGTAATTTTTTGGCAAAACCGTCACGTGCTAAAATTCAATCTCATTGAATACTTCAATTTGTGACCTTAATTGAGTCCATGGGTTCCGTAGTCTTTACCTGAGGACCCTTTGAAGTCGCGCTTGCCGCGAGAGCGATTCCAATACTTTCTCCCATGCTTCGCATTGGATAAAGTAAAATAAATAGAAAATAATAATAATAAAAATAATCGGCAGATCTTTTTTTGGCTCTTCGGCCTTTCTAGCCATAAGCCATTTACGATACTATTTATTTTATTTAAATTTGTCCCTACCCCGGGGATCAGATTTTAGCCGGATGCCTCGAGTCGGATTCGAACCCGGGTCCACTTGGTAATCGTATAAGATCTGAAATAAAAACATAAAAATTAAATAAGATTTGTTTCCAAGTTATATAAAAAAGCCACTTGATTTGTAAACACACATGTTTTGTTATGATTTAGACACCTGTTAATTAAACACAAACAATTTTTTTTTTTTAAATTTTATTAAACCAATTATTTTACATGAATTTTACATTGTATTTGAGCTTCGACTCCGGAGATTAGTTCTCCACCATCGAGTGTCCTTGATCATCTTTTTAGTCCTTGTTTTTAATAAGAGGAAAAAAACTAATTAAAGAAAAAACCTCTTTTCCGATAATTATTTCAATTCCATTATTCCCCAATCAAGTCGATTGGTTCCATCCTCCTTCCATCCACCACTCATCCCCCATCCCAAACAAAAATTCCTAATTTTAATATAATATATTAATATTTGCTTATAACCTAATAGTGGGTTTTAAAATTAAAAAAAACCAATTAAAAATAAAACACAATTGAAAAAATGTAAACAAACTTTTTTATTGAGATTTTCATCTGTCAATAATTACTTTAATTTTTAAGAAAAGATCAATAAAGATTAAATTTTGCCGAGGTCTAGACCTAACCAGATCGTTTTCTCATCCTCTAAAACTTGTTATGTTGAATAGAATTTGTTTCATCAAAATCGGAAAAAGTTTTCGTTTTCAAAATAGAACAATGATACAAATAAATATATATATATATACAATTTTTGCTCGTTTAATAAGAGTAGATATAAGTTATCACTTCTGTCGTGTGGTCTTAACCACTCACCTGAATTTTTATTATTTTTGTTAATATTTTCTTTACTTTAGAAGAATACTTTAAAGTGATGATAGGTGAGTTTTTCTACCAAAATAGTCGAAATTCATCCCCATTCTTCAATTGAGTGTTGATCTGCATTTCGCCCCTGATTATTCTAACTAATAGAACCATTAGAGTAATTACAGTTCCCTCTGTTAAACTGTCGCAAATGTCTTTTTTAATCACCTATCTTTGACAAAAAGTTAGCCAGGCTTCTCTCCTAAACCCAAAAAATGAGAGAAAGACTTGACATATTTCTCGGTGTGTGCGTGTCACGCGTGACATGCTGTCACGCACACGTTTCAAACGTGACGGGCTTAAGGCTCTGAGGCTGCCTCGCATGTCACTAATAGACGACGTCCGTGGGCTCGTTAACCTTTCGATGCCCGTATTCGTCGAATGTCCGACGGGGGCAGGAACCCCAAATATAAAGAACCCCCGTACTTGTTTTCATTAGGGCCATTATCTGGTGCAATTAACCCTTTGAAACGAGCCCGCCCGGATCACAATAAAATCATGATGGAGAGCAATACTACCACTAGATAGGTACTAAAAGTTAATCGAACTTTATATTCGGCAACAACACAAATTGATATGATACGACGAATATGGGGGGTACAAAACCAGAGGGGACAGGTTAGAAATGTATTTTGAATCATTCTATAATTAAATTTTTCGATTTTTCTCTAAAACTAGAAAAGGAAATTAGAAGAGAAAAAATCCTAATCTTTTTCAAAGATCTGGTGCACTCTATGCAATTTTTTCTCAGAGAATAGAGCTATAATAGTAACTTAGCATAAATATGGCATTTAAAGGAGACAAAATAATGTATCTTCTGCTGGAAAAATTTTATTTTCCGGCAGAAAACACACTCTTTTATTGTCTCTTTTAATTTATAAAAATTCTGCTCCTCTCAGCAAAAAGAAACTCTTAATTTAATATGTAACATATACAGTAGCCAGAAAATTTTCATGTGGGGGGGGGGTCAATCCACAAAGCAAAATATTTAGTGGGAATTTTTTTTATTAAAACAAATAGTCCAGTTAAATTGTGTTTTTAGCCGGAAAGTTTTGGGGTAGTTGTAATTTTTTCGACTCTTTATGTTTTTGGTTGTGCTGAGTCCGAATCTGAGGTTTGATAACAAGATTTCGTGACTCAACATTGTATAAAATGCAAAGAAATGTGAAAATTTCCATTTTTTGGCGGTTTTTTGCTTATAACCCGGAAACTATCAGCTTTTCCTAAATAACCTACCTATTCAAGTGCATTAAATTTCATAGAAATTTATTCATTTAGATTTTATCTCTGACCAACCGTTCGGGTTCAAACGCTAGTTGAAAATTGCCGTATTTTTCTGTTTCCGCAAATACCAAAAACTCGCACTTTTTTCGATTTTTTTCCCATTTTGACCATGAAAGAGCACGTTTTTGACAAAGACCACTCCATACATTTTTTTTTATTTAATGTCACCGTGAACAAAGCTCATTTAGACAGTACATAAGTAGAGTGTTAGTAGGGTTAGTGAGGGAGCCGAGTTTTTAGCAGGTAGACATTTTTATCTGCCAGCCAGGATCGAACCCCAGCCTTCCACTCCAACATCGTCATAATCGATCGATGCCAAAGCGAGGCCAGTGCGTTAGCCGACTGAGCTAACCCGACTCCCCCATACATTTTTAAACTAGATTAAATTTGCTACAATTCAAACAAAGTTTCATTTTAATTGAATAATGGTAGCCCGTGCTGCAATGAGGTTTGAATTTTTGAAAAACTGTAATTATTTTTGTATAAAATGAAAACCACTCATCCTAGAAACTTGATTTCTATCTCATTCTCTAAGAAATTTTGTTGACTTGAACGTTTTCTTGTACCATTTTTTTTATAAAACTCTTAGATTTATAGATATCCAGCATTTTCCATGACACTTTTGAGAATTCGAATCATATCCATTGTAGGAAATTTTATGAATTTTAATTTTGAAAAGGAAGCTTATTTACGAAAAGTTGATACTTTTCGAGTTATAAGCATAAAACTGCCAAAAAATGAGATTTTTACATTTTTTGCATTTTTGACATTGTTCCGTCACGAAACCTTGTTAGCAAACCTCAGATTTGGATTCAACGCCCCAAAGAACATATACTCTATATGCAAAAACCAGAACTAGCCCAAAACTTTCCTGATAAAAATTGTTCAACTCAAACCATTTCGTTGAAAAGTTTTTGTTTTGCCGAGAGTAGCAGAGTTGTTGATTCACAAAAAGAGAAACAAAGAGATCTTCTGCTTGATGCAAATGAACACATACACTGAATATATATCAAGATGATATATCTGTATATATATATTATTTATTTGTTTGAGACTATGTTTCGAAGACTTGGTTCATCATAGTCTTTCTTCACTATAAATGTTTTTCATGGAGTCAATATCATATGGATACTGAAAACTTGTGTTCGTACGTATGCTAGCTTTCCAGTGACGAAGGAACACCAAGTTTTCAGTATCCATATGATATTGACTCCATGAAAAACATTTATAATTGAAGAAAGACTGATGATGAAGACCAAGTCTTCGAAACTATAGTCTCAAACAAATAAATAATATATATATACAGATATATCATCTTGATATATATGTGTATATGTTTATTTGCATCAAGCAGAAGACAATCTCTTTGTTTCTCTTTGTCAAACCATTTCACCATTCCCAACTGATGAGGAGGACAAAGCCCTCGAAACTATAGACCCGTTATAAATAAATTTAAAAATTTATTTCCCCACACTCTTTATTGTCTAATTTAATTATTACAGTTTCATAAAAACCGTTAAATTCACTAAGTAGGTACGATTTTTTTTTTTAATATTTTAGGAAATTACAATTTTAATGAAAATTGAATTTTTTTTTGCATTATAAAAAGTGTCTAACTGTCTATGATTATATAGGTAGTATTTTCATTTTCTTTTGAAAATGCTTCCCATTAGATTTTACGAAGAAGTACTTCCAATTAGTATTTACTTTTGAATTCTAATTACAGTTTTAATTAGTTTAACGAGATTATACTATATCTAATTGGAAAATTAATATTAATGAAAGTCATTTTTTTTTACTACTTTTGGCAACGTCTTATTTTGTTGAATATACTTCCAAATAAGAAAGAGTGCTAATTTAGACAAAGAGAGCCTCTCCTTCTCTAACAGGTGTTGTCTCATAAAAACAAGCATAATATTTAACAAGTATTTTTTATTTAATAATTTTACTTGGAAATCGGCTTAGGTATATTCTAGTATATAAAGTAAAGGTGATTAAAATTTAAGAAAAAAAAATTATAAAATTGGAGTCATTGGATTCACAGATTTCGGGAATTGTCACAAAAGCGCAGCTAATTAATACAAGGCGAGTTTCAACTCATTAGCTACATAGAGTAAAAAAAAAAAATAGTTAAAGTTACCGGAAAATCATTTTTTCTTTCTTACCTTTACTTGTAATTGGGTAGATTTAACTTTCAAGGATAGGTTGACCTCAAATGCGAAAACTTATAAAATATAATATCGGTTAAATTTATGAAAAAAATAAATACGAATAATTGACTGAAGGTTTTCTACATTTGATTCAATCGCGAATCTAATGTAGGGAATTTTTGTCAAATATTGAGTGAAAATAATATTTGAACTTATATATTTCTAAATAATGATATTAAATAAATTTTAATTTTCCTCATTAATATATCAAAGAATAATTGATACGTCAACGAGAATTATTTTGACCGCGCTGATTTGAAAAAAGATATTTAGGCTAAGTAGTATCAAGTCTGGACCAAGAGAGTCGCTTGGTCCAGACTTAATACTCCGCAGACTCCAATAGCGTAATCCGCAGTAGTCTCGCGAGATAAAAATATCTTTTTTCAAATCAGCGCGGTCAAAATGATTCTCGTTGACGTATCAATTATTCTTTGATATATTAATGAGGAAAATTAAAATTTAGGAATAATTGACTCAAGTTTCAAATGAGCTTGCTTATATCGTAAAGTTTATTTTTCGTCTCGGATACTTATTGTCTAATTATTCAATAGGTACTTATGTGGGGTGGTTTTTATTAGTGGCGTGCGGCCCATGGATAATGTTGATCAAATTTAGCAAACGCGGTGTTGGTTTATAGTGAAACATTATATAAATTATATTAGGTTGAAGTTGGTGGTGTTTCACAAAGAGGAAAATAACATTAAACAGATTTTTTTAATCTATATAATAAAAAGGAATTTCTGTTTCTTCTTTTTTTCAAAAATTTCTAACTTCTTTTGGGTTGGGTGAAAAATTTGATTCTCATCTCATCTTTTTTCTATTGTATTCAAGACCCTTAGCCATTTCAAAAGAACTAAGCCTTTTGGCTTTTGTATTCGAGCTCATTCATTCATTTCAATATTATTTATTTATTTCAAAGTTAATTATAAAGGATTATTGAAACTATACTAACTAAACTAACTGAAAGGAATTAATTAGCTTTTGGAATTTCTTTAAAAATATATTTTAAAGATTAAAACCAAAATTCAATTAGCCCGTAGAATTCTTTAAAGAAAACAAAATCATTTGAAAACCCATTGTTATATTGTTTTGAAATCTAGGAAATTTCAGCCTATTGAAATTATTAAAAACCTATTTTGAGCCTAATTAAACCTAAATTTTCTATAATCTAATAATAAACTTTAAAAGTTTATTATTTTTAATTTTTCAATTGCACGATTCTCCCCAAATGACGATTTTTACCTTATTTATTGAATTTTTACAAGACAATAACTTTGTTTTAATTTAAGTTGAAAGGTTCTTTTGGCCGAATAATTGAATAGCAGAAGGGCACAATAAAATATTGTCTTCTGCTTGACAAATAAATTTTTTAAATTCATTCATAAAGAGATATACTTTGTCCTCTTCATCAATCTATTACAATTAATTCACACACAATTGATATATGAAAGTGTTCTTTACACGTCTATAAAACATCAATAAAACAGCCATGTGGGGCTAGCAAAAGGCCCGCCGGAAGCGCGCTTTGAAGCTAGTTACTCAATATATTTTGAGTTGTTAACTCATCGTCAGGAGTACATTGACTGAAGATAATGTGATAAAAACAGTTTATTTAAAATGATGAAAATTACTTTTGATGCAGCGCATCCCAAAAATTTCCAAATGCCAAGAGTATTTAATACCGAGTTACAAAAAATTTAAGGATAAATTTATAAAAAAAAATAATACAAAATTCTCCGTTTATCTATGAATTTTACAAAAAAGTGTCTGTGTGTGATTTTTATATTTAACAAAAGCCAATTATAAAAGTCTTCTTCTTCTTCTTCTTCTAGTAGTCTAATACGGGTGTGAATCTTGGAAATGTATGGCAGGGTTCGCTTATGTATTGTCGATAGGGTTTCTTTTTTTCAGCATACATACCGTGGACCTTGAAACTTACGCTGTATTTCAAAAGACTAAGTATGTATAGTATGTTGTAAATAATCGGTTTCCCATCGTAATTTTATTTAATTAAAAACTCTTCTCTCTTTAGTTCGTTTAAAAATTCCATATACGAAGAAGCGAAAAATAAAATAAAATTTTAAAATTTGAAGGGTTCTATTTTGGACATCATCCTCTGGTTGAAATGTCACCGCCAAATACTGGTTTTTATGTATATGTCGTAACATGGGGAAACACGTCATATCATATAATGTCAATGAATTTCAGGGAAATAATATTACAATATTACACTAATATTACAATGATACTATTTTAATAAATGTGTAATTTTGCGGAGAAATTTGTATATACAATATAATAAAATATTCCAATATTATCGTGTATGCCAATGTAAAAAAAAGGTGTAAGACAAGGATGTGTGCTGTCACCCATGATTTTCAACTTATACATAGAAGAAGCGATTAAAGAATTCAAAGACAAAATTGATACAGGTATAGAAATCCAAGGTCAAAAGATCGCTATGTTAAGATTTGCCGATGACTTGCCCTTCTAGGAAGCAATAAAAAAGAATTAGAGGACGCCTTGAATGGAATTAACCAAATCCTAATAGAAGAAATCAAAATGAAAATAAACAAGAATAAAACCAAGGTCCTAGTATGTACAAAAAAAGAACAAACGAGACAGGAATGCATCAAAATTAACCAAGAAAACCTAGAAGGAGTTAAGGAATTCCGCTACCTAGGAAGTAAAATAACATGGGATGGGAGGAGCGAAAACGAAATTAAATCAAGAATTGCACAAGCAAAAATGGGGTTTAATTCAAAACAAAAACTACTATGCTCCTCCTCAATCAGCTTAGCAAACAGGAAGTTGCTATTGAAGACATATGTATGGAGCATAGCCATGTACGGGTGTGAAACCTGGACAATTAGAGAAGAGGAGAGAAAGAGATTAGAGGCTTTCGAAATGTGGTGCTACAGAAGAATGATGAATATCAAATGGATGGATAAAATTACAAATGAAGAAGTTCTTGGAAGAATCGGAGAAAGAAGAACCTTGTGGAAGAGTCTGAAGAAGAGAAGAGGTCAGATGATGGGGCACACACTGAGACATGGGGGACTGCTTAGGGATATCTTGGAGGGGGAGGTGGGAAAGAAAAGGGGAAGGGGAAGAACCAGATTAGAATATTTCAACCAAATAATTGGGGGATATGGGATGCCAGACATTTAGAGAGGTTAAACAGCTGGCGGGGGACAGAGTCGAGTGGAGACGGATTGTTGCATCAAACCAGTCTTAGGACTGTATACTCAATGATGATGATGCCAATGTATTTCAGAGAATATTCTGCAAAGAAATATTCCTGCAATATTAAGATATAATTGGAATATTTTGTTATATTGTGAAATAATAATAGTGAAATCGAATAGAATTAGGGTGCATATGTGAAATTTCGTACAAATCAATTAAAGGGTCTAAGGCTTATATTGAAAGTTCTAATTTTGTGACCTCCTCACCACCCCACCCTCGATTTTGACTCCCAAAAAAATAGTACCTCTCTTTTTTATATTTTATACTAATATATCTTATGATTTAAGTAATACAATCTTATTTAAAATGTTTCCCTTTTTTATTATAGGTTCATTTTATGCTACATTTCATTTTTCTTGTTTTTTTTTTTTTTTTTTTTTAGTTTAAAAATTGCATAATTTAAAAAATTAAAAAAGAACATTTTCGTTCCACCCTATTGACCATACCCAGTGACGTAGCCAGAAAATTTTCATGGGGGGTCAATCCACAAAGCAAGATATTTAGTGGGAATTTTTTTTTTTTATTATAACAAATAGTTCAGTTAAATTCTGTTTTTACACGGAAAGTTTTGGGGCAGTTGTAATTTCTTCAACCCTTTATGTTTTTTGGTGCACTAAATCCAAATCTGAGATCTCCCAGCAAAATTCCGTGACGCAACATTGTAGAAAATGTAAAAAATAAAGTAAAAATTTCCATTTTTTTGGCGGTTTTTTGCTTATAACTCGAAAACTATCAATTTTCCGTAAATAATCTTCCTATTCAAAATGAAACTTCATAAAATTTTCTACAAATTTTATTATATAGGTTTTTTTCCCGACTAACTTTTTAGAGCCTATCAAGCGCTAGTTGAATATTTGAGTACTTTTTTTGTTTCCGCAAATCCCAAAAAATCTTTTTTCGATTTTTTCTCATTTTGACCATGAAAGACTACTCCATACATTTTTTCTGTTCTGACTCCCTCCCCGCCCCCCGTGGCTACGCCTCTGACCATACCCTGTATAGTCAAGTAAAAACAAACAGCCAAACAAGTTGCAACTGTGAGTTGTTATTGAGTTGAATGTTTTTTGTCATATCAAATTGTGTAAGATACTTGAGTAGTTTCGATGTTTTATAAGTACATAATCATCATTACTAAAATATAAATTTAACGTTTCGAATATTCCATTATTAGTAATTTATACTAATATAAAAAACAAACCCTTCTGGCGTGTCATGAAAGAGCGCCATTAAATAATCTAAACTCTCGTCTTAACTAATTCATCAATTTAATCTATATAGAAGTGAATAAATAATAGCGAAATACTAAATCCCTAAATGTAATGTGCTGTGAGGGAGGGTTTTTTTAGAAAATTGTTTTTGATGAATTCGCACTCCATTTGAAGGCAGAAATCAATCTCGCTTTTTAGCAGATGAATTATTGATGGCCCCGGCAGCTGAAAATGTGTAGCGTCCATTAATCGAAACGACGCCGACGGTCACCAAAAAAAGACCATATGGGGAGGGTTGAAAGCAAAGACGCAAACCCAAAGGGGGGTTGTTTTTGGGTTCTCTCCTCCCCGGCCCGGCCAAGTGATTGTCTTGTCATCTCGAATTGGCCAAACACTCACTCAAGACTTGATGACGTCATTTCCCCCGTCCGTTGCGGTTGCTAGGCAACATGTCATCACTTGGCAACAGGGGGGTTGCTTTGGGGTAAGGCGCGGTAAGAGGGTAATCAGTGTGGCGTCTTATAAGACACTCATCGAACAAATATCGAAAAAATTCAGCCCCTTTTTCAACGGACAACGGAGCAAAAAAGTTGACAATCGGAAATGGAAAGAAAAAAAATTGAGGATTCATCAAATTAGAAACTCCTGAATAGGAATTAGGATTTTTATCTATATAGCCATGAATTTAGTGTTATAGTAACTGAATTGGTTAAGCGAAGTGTAGACATAATATTTATTGTTACACGGAATTCTCGGCAGGTAAGTAAAGTCCGCTAGGCGACCTGAATTTACTCCAAAGTCTATAATTTTTGTGCATATGTTTAAGGTAGTACAACGTGTCATGCTGTTTCGAGGAACGCACCAAGGACAGGTCCATTTCCATACAAGGCAGATAATATTTATGGATGTCAATTTATATGTCTTCTTTGCGAGGTGGGCGACAAAATAATCATGTCCCTTTATTAACTTTTGGCGAAAGACATTTTTTTAATAAAGGAGGAAAATATTAAATACTTGTGTTAGGTGTGTTTAGCCCCCATAGCACAATAATATCTAACAAAAAGAAACAAAGAGGTTGTCCTCTTTTTTTTAATGATTTAGGTGTCGGTTCTAGGTGAAACATTATAAATAACTTATGAGGGGAATTTTCTAGGTTAAGTTTCACAAAAAGGAAATATTAAAACAAATCAAATTTAGGGAACGCGGTGTTGGTTTATAGTGAAACATTGTTGTTTCTCCTTGTGAAACACCACCAACTCCAACCTAATTTAATTTTAATTAAAACAAATGTATGTTTATTTGAGTTTGATTCACTCGATATATATTTCGGGTTATTGGCCCATCTTCAGGAGTTCAAATAAAAACTGAATACAAATTTGTAAAAACGTTTAACAAGTAAAATTTTGAGAAAGAAGAGTACATTCAGAAAGTTTCATCGACAACCAGGAGTTAAAGTACGTTCAGAAACAAGTACATTTTTGAGAAAGAAGAGTACATTCAGAAAGTTTCATCAACAACCAGGAGTTAAAGTACGTTCAGAAACAAGTAAATTTTTGAGAAAGAAGAGTACATTCAGAAAGTTTCATCAACAACCAGGAGTTAAAGTACGTTCAGAAACAAGTAAATTTTTGAGAAAGAAGAGTACATTCAGAAAGTTTCATCAACAACCAGGAGTTAAAGTACGTTCAGAAACAAGTAAATTTTTGAGAAAGAAGAGTACATTCAGAAAGTTTGATCAACAACCAGAAGCTAAAAGTTGAACTCCTGAAGATGGGCTAATAACCCGAAATATATATCGAGTGAATCAAACTCAAATAAAAAACATACATTTGTTTTAATATTTCCTTTTGTGAAACCTAACCTAGAAAATTCTCCTCATAAGTTACTCTTAAATTTGTGTACATACCTAACGTATAATGAAGTTTTATAAGCACTTATTTCATTGTTATGACTTTTCAATTTAATAATTAATTATAATTAAGTTAAATAATTGTTAAAAATAATTATTAATTTTTTTTGAGATCTAATTGATTTAATATTTTTTATTATTTGATGTCGTATAAAAAATAGTTCTAATAAAAGTTGTTCAGTTTTTTTTTTGTAGATTCAGAATATGTACAGAAATATATAGGTTTCCATTTAAAAAACAGAACTTGACATTGAAATACACTTGAAAGCTTGTTCTAGGTCTACAAACAATAGCGTAGTTTAGTTTCCCCCTGATATAAATAAACTTTTATTTGAAACTTTTTTTCATATAATCCACTGTTTTTGAGTTATAAGACTGTCTCAAGATAAAAAACTGTTAAGAGGTATAAAAGGTGTGGATAGCGGAATATCACAATGATAGATAAAATTCTATATATAAAGTGATTTATTGAGGTTGCACATCATTACAATAAAATAGAATAGTACATGAGGAAAAAGCAATATATAGCAAGTAACATGAACTCGAGTAGAAAAAGAAGTGAGTTATAAATTAAGTTAAGATAGTCAACACCTGAGTGGCGCTGATGTCATACCGGAGGTGTCAATAATGTACATATATTTTAACAAAAACTAACCCGGTATATTATATATTTGTGTAGCAACATATATTATAACATGACCTTTTTAATGTGATTGTATTTTTGTGATCTCTTTATCATTGGATACCTGAACAAAACAAGAAGGTCGCGGGAAACGCCGATAAAATCATATAGTAGATGATGAAGGGGGATGTAATTTGAAACAGATGATGATTGAAAACAAACTACATCAATTGTTAATAGCCAGTCCGTATGATAAGATCATATAATCTACTACGGTGCGATTAAATATCTGAAATTGGAATAATTCGTATTTGCTTTCATAATAGGAATGTTCTTTTGTATTCAAACGAACTAGAAAAACAAACACACAACCACCCTTGAAAGTTGTTCCGTATAGGGTGGCTTTCTCTCTAAATATATATCAGGGGGGTGGCTGGAGGGAGGGTGGCTTCTGGTTTCCGTCTCTTCTGTTAATTCAATTGTGTTCGTCTCACGCCCCCCAAACGATCGAGAAACCGATCATAAATCGGCTCAAGAGGGATGTCTGCGCGCCCCCTTTTTTTTTGAGCCACCCCCCATGTGCAGCTTTCATAAAGTGTCCGCCCGAGTAATTAAGTTGTGATAATATTAGCGAAAGGGGAACAGGGCGGGGGGGGGTGCTTAAGAAAATAGCTTTTAGATATACTACTAAAGATTAACTTGTGGTAAAATAAAAGACATTACATCGTTATTCACTTTAAAAGCTTCAAAAGGCCCTATTCTTTATAGCCCAGGCTTGAAAGTTTATTTTTTTAAAAGTTCGATAAAATATGACTTTGAAATAAGACTGAAGCTGAAGCTGAAATAAGATAATCAATTTAGAAGAGAGGAAGGAAAAAGCCTTAGCTCCTTAGTTTTTTTTATGTCATATCAGTTGGAAAAAGGGAAAAAATCAGAAAGGGAATTCGATTTTTTTTTTTTTTTACACAGGTGAGATGGAAAATTATCCCAATAAATGGGAATTTGAAGGAAACAATTTAAAATAAATAAATTTTAAATTTGTTTGCTTCGTTTTGATTAAATGATTCTTTTCTTTAATAGGAGAAATCAATGAGATTTTCCGCTTCTTAATGTCAATAAACATATAGGTAAACATTAAGGGTGACCCAAAAAAATCTACACTACGGTTCAAAAAAATCGTGCCACCTTTATTAAATAGCAAATTATTTTTAAAATTTGTACAAATATTCATATAATTTGTTCCATTAACTAACATATTCAATAAATATTCTTTATAATTTTTGAATTTTATAAAAAAAATAGGTGAAATTAAATTAAAAGATACAATTACAAATTATTCTACTTTCTCAATATCACTTTACATTTAAATAAAGTTTTAATAAAAGATCAAATTCCATTTGAAATATCAATAAAATGAATAATTTTGAATTAAGCATCATTGATAGAAAAATAAAATACACAAAATGGATATTTCTCAAGTTCAAGCAGTTCAAATTGTGTGCCTAATTAATCAAGGGCTAAGTCAACAACAAGTAGAAAGTACACTTGCAATAGCAATAATTTCAATAATGTGTGTTTACTTGTAAAGAAAATTAAAAATGATTTACTATTTAATAATGTTTTTATTGGTGGGTCGATTTTTTTGCACTTCAGTGTATATTATATAGGTATATATATATTTTTTTATTTTTGATCTCGCATGAAAATATGTTAATGTTTATAAAATGCTAACTAAAATTAAAAAATTTTAAGAGGTCGCTCAAGATTTTTAAAAAATTCCAAAATAGTAGAAAATTGAATTGTTTTCTCGTCAGTTATTATTGCTTACGATGGAAATTGTAAATATTCTGAAATTTTTAACTTCATAAAAGTCGAAGGAGACAATAAAAGAGTGTGTCTTTCATATTCATAAATTAATTCCTGTGAATACATTGTCATAGACTGATGAAGAGGGCAAAGCCCTCGAAACTATAGTCTCGTTATAAATAAATACAATTTATAATTCCAGCAGAAGACACACTCTTTTATTGTCTCCTTCAATATATAAAAATTCTGCTACTCTCGGCAAAAACTTTCAATTTCATAAAAGTCGGTCAAGATTTTTTTAATTTTTAAATTAGTGTACCTTAGATGTTTTCGAGTGACCTGTAAATATAAATATTAAATTTTTTTATTCTTTTTGTTGACATCTTAACGAATAGAAATGAAGCACGAAACACAAAGTAATATCATTAAAACAATCTACTCTTATTAAACGAGCAAAGATTGTTTGTATATATATTTGTTTATATATATATATATATATATATATATATATATATATGGGGTTTTTTATCAATTTTTTCCCTTACCAATATAAGGAGGGAGAAAAATATGTAATAAATTAAAAAATAATGGACATTCGATGGTGAGGCTTTTGGGCCTCGAGGTCGAAGTTTTTTTTTTTTGTAATTGTAAAATATTTGTTGTATTTTTGTATTGGATAATAAAGGTCATTATTTATTTATTTGTTTATATATATATATTTGTATCTTAGTTCTATTTTGAAAACGTCTCTACCGATTTTGATGAAACAAATTCTATTAACAAGTTTTGAGGATGATAAAGCAATCTGGCTAGGTCTGGACCTCGACAAATTTCATCTTAATTGATCTTTTCTTAATTAAAGTAATTATTGACAGATGAAAATCTCAATAAAAAAGTTTGTTTACATTTTTTTCAATTAACTTTTATTTTTAATTGGTTTTTTAATTTTAAAACCCACTAATAGGTTATAGCAAATATTAATATATTATATATTAAAATTAGGAATTTTTTGTTTGTTTTTAATTAACAGGTGTCTAAATCATAACAAAACAGGTGTGTTTACAAATAAAGTGGTTCAAGTGTGGCTTTTTTTTTATATAACTTGGAAACAAATCTTATTTAATTTTATGTTTTTATTTCAGATTCTCTACGATTATTTTTTTTATTATTTTTTTCATATTTATTTTTTTATAATGTTTATCAATATGAACGAATGTGGGCAAATTGGTGTACGAGTAAACAAATATACACATGCAATATGTAGACCATTAGAAAGCTAGAAATGCAAAAACTGGGTGCGGGGTGGGGTGATTGTGGGAGGTGCAGGAGGTGGGGTGCAGTTGTGGGGGATCCGGGGGTGGGAGGCGCGGTTGGGGTGGGTAGGGCGGAGTGGGGGTGCATTGGTGGAGGCAAGGTGTGTGGTTACGTGAGGGGGGGGGGGGGGGTCAGGGGTTACCGGGCATCGCTTGGTGGCTCCAGGTACTATATTTTAAGTGGAGCAAATATTGCATGATGTGTAGTAATAATTGAAGGTGTGTTTATTGGCCCAGCCATCCAGTCCCAACTCCCAACGTTGCAACGGTTTGACTCTCTCTCAATTAGGTTGATTGATGTTTTTTTGCTACCGTGTTCCTCTGAAATGCCCGCCCAGGTGTCGGCACCGGATATCGCAAACTGATTAAATAAATAAATATAATAATTCCCCGGTGTGCTAATGAAAGGATCGGGAGCCATGGGAAGTTTCCCCAAATATTGGTTTTCCTCTCAAATCGTTTCGCTCGAATCGAAATGAGTCCCCCAATGCTTTCCGACTAGAGTAGAGCCCTTGAGCCCGTGCATGCGTGCCAGCAAAATATGGCACGCCAACAGTAAGGGGGGGGGGGACTATTCAGTTATAAGGAAATAGATACAAATCGGCTCAGCTGGAATTATCCCAATTTACTTAAATTCAAAGATTTTTTTTTACTATAATTTTACAACGTATGAGATTAAAAAAAATTCTTTCCAAGAAACTTGTTTTTATTCAGTAAAAAGTAAAAATATTTAAAAATATATAGGTATAAATTAAAAGTAAATTCTACAAAATATTATCAATTAAAATTTTCTTTTTAAAATAATTAACTCGAAAGTTTGAGTATCTATTTTTAACCGACTTCAAAAAAGGAGGAGGTTCTCTATTCGACTGATTTTTTTTTTTTTTTTTGTGCCTATGTTACCTCATATCTCCGCCAATTGTCAACCGATTTTGAAATTTTTTTTGCATTGGGTCCAGTCTAGCTTCCGATTGGTCCCATTTTTTTTCGTTTTTTTTTCATAGGTATTAGACCTTTTTTATTAGGTTTGTTTAGACCTAACTTCTTTGTTTATGAACCGATTTCGATGGTTCTTTTATTATCCGAAAGGGGGTGTCTTAGGGATGGTGTCATATTAATTTGGTCAAGTTCTGATGATATAATCACTATTAATAACATCACTAAAAAGAGAAAAATAAAAATAATTTTTAAGAAAAAAATAAAAACCGACTTCAAAAAATTAAATGCAACAAATAAAATACACTAAAAGGTATAAAATAATTATTATCTTATTTAGTTACAACTAAACGACGAAATATTAACATGAAATTACTTTTTGAAGTCGGTGCCAAACAAACTATACCTATAAGCGAGCGTACCCGCCAAACGTACTAAGTAAGATCCGTCGAGTGGGATTCATAAAAGGTATATGTTTGGCACCGACTTCAAAAAGTGATTTCATGTTAATATTTCGTCGTTTAGTTGTAACTAAATGGGATAATAATTATTTTATATCTTTTAGTGTATTTTATTTGTTGCATTTAATTTTTTGAAGTCGGTTTTTATTTTTTTCTTAAAAATTATTTTTTGAAAATAAGATGGATTTTTTTCAAAAATCGATAATTCGAATTTTTCGATAACAAGAGGTGGGGAGAACCTTCTATAATTCGAGCTAGGCCACTTCCCCTCTTTATAATTCGAATTTTTCCTAGCAAAAAACTATTCTTAATTTTTTTTAATTAGGCATGTTATTAAGTTATTATCAATTGCAATGTTAATACACATATAATTTTTTGTTCTTTTTTGTCGTTTTCATTATTTTTATTTGAGCCTATATATTAATTTTATGTAATCTCATACATATTTTCAAAAATATAATAAAAACTTGATAATTCGAAGTCTCGATAATTCGAATTTTTCTTGTAGTCCCGAATTATCGAGAGTCAACTGTATATCAAGAAAGAATTTATATTTAACCCTTATTAGATTGACGGGGTAACTATCTACCCCAACGGCTAACCCCGCTAACCTGAAAAAAAGTTTTCAGACAGTGACCATTAATTAAAATAATTAACCAGAAAATATTCTATTAAAATCTTAAATTTGGACCTTAAATATATAAATTCTTTCTTGAATTTTCTTTTAATTTCACTGAGTAGATGGGTAAGATGGATAGGCCGATTTAAATTAAATACAATTTTTAATTTATTTTCAGGATTAAGTTTATTTCATACAGTTTCGGCTTGAATAGATAAGTCATCTTCAGGTTTACAATTGAAAAAATAGACATTGTTTTATTAGATACTAGCTGCGACGCCAGCCTTCGGCGGGCCTTTTGATAGTCAGAGAGCTACGTCCCCTGGACCCCCATTCCCTGATCCCTCGCCTCCCCACCCCCAAGACCCCATAGCCCCTGAACCCTCTCGTGGACCCCGGAATTATGGTACCTAATCTTGGAATCAATTTTAATTGCTTTTGGAAAATAAATTTAATTATTTTATTTTTATAGAGAAATGTTTGCGGAATTTAACAGAATTAAATATTTTTTTTATTTTTTATATAATTTCATTTAAGCTGGTAACCATAACGACTGTTTTTGTTGGGGGACGGACAAACAAATATAGGTATAGAGACAGGCACAAATGCCCTTTAGGGCCAGTTTCATAAAAAAAAAATTACCATCAGCTTACTCAACTCTGGGTTGTGAGTTAGCATGGAGTTGTCCATGCAAATATCTCTAAAATAAAATAATTTTAATTATTATTATTATTACGTTAAAAATTACGGCATGAGAGATCTCATAAGTGTCCATTTAGCAATAGGAAATGTGCTCTCATGGGAGATGGCCGTCAAATTTAAGCATTTTGAGAAATATTTATTTAACGGGGACGCCTGTAGCGTAGACTAGTCCGATCCAGAGGCGTCCATTTGGTTGCATAGATACAGGCGGACAGCTTTCCAAGATTATTCTTTAGGTAGTTAGTACGTGGCTTTAGTTAAAAGCAATATAATAATACCAGCTGTTAAGCCCGCGTCCAGCGGGCATCTTGCTGGCCAAAACCCTAAACCCTCCTGGTCTCCGCTGTCCCCCTCTCCTCGGTATGCTATGATAAAATAATTTATATTGACCCCCTACCCACCCCCTCGTAGTATAATAGCTTGTAATTACCGTCCCCTCGGTACCCCACTGGTCTAGAATTTTTATATATAGAACATTCCCCCCTCCCATTCATTTAGGGTGGTAGTTCTACTTTTTCTTAACCATACAAAGTATGAAAAAAATGTTTTTTTTTTCGAAATATCTCAAAAACGGCTGAAACTATTTTGATTAAAAAAATTGAGCTAAACCATGGAATTTCGCTCTACAAAAAAGCTCTAATAAGTGAACATCGAAAAAATTATATTTTTCGAGATAATAAAAAATGTCTGTTAGTCTGTGTGTTACCAAATTTTTGTGGACGAGTTAGCTCAAAACTAGTCTGAATATCAAAACCAAATTTCACATCTAGTTTTGGTTTATTGAGATTAAGAGCTGATTAGATTTTAGTGCATATCGACCCAAAATTAAAGGGGTGGGGGGGGTTAAAAAATTAAAATTATACTAAAAAAAACAAACAAAATGAAATATACTATAAAATCAACCTATAATAACGAAAATATTTTTTCTGGGGCCAAAAGTGGGGGGAGGGGGTCAAAAAATAAAATCTAGGCCCTTTGAGCAAACTCAACCAAATTTTGTATACATAATCAGTGGGTCCCCAGAAGTCTAAAAATGCAAAAACTAGCGGCCCGGGGGGTGGGTTGAACCCCCTAAATAATTATAAATAATTTTATTAAATGTTAAATATAAGAGAGAGAGAGGCCAGAGTGTATGGTAAAGTCATGTGGATGGCCATATCAGTTTATTTTTACTATAATTGAAAAATAAATAATTATTATTATAATTTCCGTCCATAATTTGTATTAATTTGAAAGTTTCTAATAGGAAAATAAGGACACGTTTTTATGTGAGACTTTTTTGTTTATCAGCCAACGTTTTGTAGACTTTGCCGACTTCTTCAGGGCTTCAAATAGTCAGTTAACAAGAAAATTTAGACGAATGTGTGACATAGCTATTTCAAGCCCTGAAGTAGTCGGCAAGGTCGGCGAAACGTTGGTTGTTAAATAAAAAAGCCACACATAAAAAAGTGTCCTTATTTTCCTATTATAAACTTTCAAAATAAATAATAATTTAAACGAAATTTTAATAAATTTTATTTAACATTAACTATTAGTGGTTTTTAAAATTAAAAAAAAATTACGTCGACATTAGTCGTCGTGCAAGCCGATTATTATAAGTACGAGCTTTTCGTGCGTGCCTTCGGCACGCTCTCGAAGCTCGGCCCTCCGGGCTGGTGCCCTGGCGGGCAGCGTCTCGGTCAAAAAATTTTATTCCTCTTAAAAAACCACACTCCAAATGTATACCCGTAAACTACCGAAAATACATCGTCTCTTAAAAGTTTCGGCTCTTTAATTTTTGAGTGGCGGGGGGGAGAAATAATTATGAATATATTTAAATTTAAAATTTAAATTTAAATTTGATTTTTCCTTTTCAAAACAAAAACAATGAAATGATTTATGAACTGCAAAAAATTCGCAGGCTGAATCATGGAAATTATTCAAATTTACGCGGTTCAATTAATTTAATTAATTACAAAAAATATATTTAATGTTTCTTAATTTAAAATGAATCGGAGTCTTTCATTTAAAAATTACAATTATATTTCAAATTTGCCTCGTTAATTAATATATATTTAATGTTTCTTAATTTAAAATCTATTGGTGTTTTTTCATTTTCATTCGAGTTCAAATGAATACAATATTATCTCGACACAAAGTCAAAATCAAAAATTTATAGTTTTAGTAACAGAAATCATGGTATAAATATTCATGTTAGATTGGTCTAGTGGTTAAAGCTAATGACCTTAGTTCAAGAGTTCGTAGGTTCGATTCTAGGCAAGAGGGAGATTTTTTTAGAGAAATTTCTCTTAGCGTTGTTACAAATTAATCTAGACAAATATATATAGTATAGATTATTATTTTAGACTTTGAATTCAGGTAAAAATATCGATTTTGTGTAGGGGGCTGCATTTATCTTAGCGCTGGTCCGCGCGTTGGACAGCCCTGCTATTATACATACACATACACAAATAAATAAATAATAAGTCATTTGAAATAATTCCAATTGAATTCTGAATAAAAAAGTAGAAATCTCAAAACAAAAAAAAACAAACTTCAAATTAAACAAAAATCCATAAATATCATTTATGTAGATATTGTAATAAAATTGTTATAGGAACAAAAAACTGCCTTCATCTCCCATAAATTGATTCATCGAATTGAAGTACAATGGAGGAATTTCATGATTAGAACCCCCCCCCCCCGCACCCTTTTTCCGATATAAATCCCATCAACAATAAAAAAATCAAACTCAGACATCATTAGAGTATTAAATATTTAGATTGAAATCACCCGTTCGCTAATATGTACATAAATATTAGTGGAGTATAATGGAGATTTATATGGGATATTCTCTCCTCAATCCATGACATACGATTATGCGAAATTCTATTAAATATTACTGAAATGAAAATTATTTGTATATCTCGTATCTGGATAATTAAAAATGTATAATCTTTGCTATGTACCCACTCCCACAGAGGGTGAGTGCTTGTGAAAGAGTATAATTTGTAGGGTGAGTGGGGTGGGGGGTGGAATGAATCCGCCGATTGTCAGGGAGACAGCTATGAGGAAATGAACGATCCTAACCCAATTATTATCCGTCCCTGGGTAATTTATCTTTGTTTTTTACCCTTCCAAGCCCCCGAACTAATTTCCTTATCAATGATAAAATTATAACTGTCACACAAGTACAAAGGATCCCCCCCCCCCCGTGCTGCTGCTTTCGACCCTTTCACCTTTACCTTGATCCCTTCTCATTTTTGTTTATTTTTATTTTTTATACTTTACCATACCCGAGGTAACACACAATATCCTCAGAATATTCTAAGAATTTATTTAAAGGACATATATATTCCAATTATCTCCCAGATTTATATTATGCGTTTGATGAAAAATGAGATGGAACTTAAATTTAGAAGAGGAGCTGCTGATAGTGTAAATCACTCATTATATAGTGAACTTATATTCTCCGGAGAATTCAAATTTGGATCTCTAGATAATAACTCCATTAGCTGGCTGGTGAAAGTGAGGAGATACACCAGAAGGTGCATCCCCTAAAGGCCTGTATGGGATGGCCCCTCCATCGTGAAAAGAAGAACAGAGTAGAAGGAAAGAAGCTGCGATCACAAGCCAAATCTCAGAAAGTTAGATACAATCCAATTTACTAAGTTTTTTAAGGACTTCGAGCAGTGGTTAATTCTCCGTTCGATAAATTAGGTTTAAATTTATCTCCCACTTTTTGAATGCGAGTGATTTCCTGTACTTACAAACAATGAGCTTTGTCTACAAACAGGGAATTAGCACAGTATTTAGAATTCACAATAGTAAATGAAATGCATGAACATTATACCAGGTATAATGATAGGATATATGTAAATAAGGTAAATAGAGAATTGACGAAAAACTCACTGTATTTTAGAGGGCTTGAGGAATTCAATTCTCTGCCATGCGCGGATCCAGGGGGGGCGATGGGGGCGACCGCCCCCCCCCCAAAGCATTGGAGATCAACATTTTTTATATGTTTATTTATTTTTTATAACATTAAATTTTAAAATTGAAGAAAATAAAGTTCTATGTGGGGGGGGGGGAATCTCTGACCCCCCTCCCCGCTTGGACAATTCGATCGCGACACGCTTCCAAGATCAAAAGTAGATCTTATATACCGGCGACCGCCCCCCCCCCCCAAAAAAAAACAGAGGTCTGGATCCGCGCCTGTTCTCTGCCCTCTGATGTAAAAAATTCAACTAATTTAACTTTATTTAAAATAAAATTAAGGAAACATATTAGTGATATTTGAAAAATGTTACATAGATTTTAGAAGTTAAGTTAGAAGAACTTAATTGTAATTACTTATGTAGTATAATGTAATATACAGGGTGGTGACATGGCCGACGCAGCATAGCGATTACAATGTTAATTTTTGAATGTGCATTTATTTGCTCCTCTAATTATTTTAGAGTTAAAGTTCCTATAGGTTTTTTGTAGAGAAAAAAATACTGAATCCGAACATATTTTTGTTTTCAAATTTTGAAATTTCAGAACCGTAATAATCAACATTATAAATAATTGTATTTTTACAAAAATCACTGAGGCCATAGAATTATTAAAACAAACAAGGCATTTTCATTTGTTGTTTCTTATTTGACGTTTGTTATATTTGAACTTTTTAAAATCAGTTCTTATTAGAATTTATTGATTCCCATAATGAGAAACTCGTTAAATTTGAATGGGCTGAGTTTTGTATTCGTCATTGATAAATAAAAATAGTAGATTCACGTAAATGAAGTTTAGAACGAGCTTTTAAAATATTAATAGTTAATAATTCTGTGCGTCTTTATTACACTTCATGTACTGCCCTACAATATTATATATGTTCTGTAAATAAGACATCGAGCGTCTACAGAAACTACAGAACAAAGCCATGAGGAATATATTAAAGTGCAATAAATTTACAAAGGTCAAATCAATGCTTGATACATTGGAGTGGCTTGATGTGAAGAATGGTATAGAAATGCAGGTTATGGTATTTATTTATAAAATTAAAAATCAATTAGCACCGGAATATCTGATGGACATATTAGATGAAACGAATCCCACACATTCATACGGGACAAGACAGAGAAATGATTTCTACTTGAGTAGAGTTAATAAAGCAAGTACAATGAATAATGTATTTTATAAGGGCTTAAGAGCATACAATAACTTACCCGAACATATAAAAAAACTTAAGAACCTAGTTGCATTCAAAAGAGAGATGAGACTATTACTTTTGTCACAACAAGAGTAAAAAAATCATCTCGTCAATTAGTATTTATAAACAGTATATTCCTTGTTGCAAGGGTGGATTTGTAGGTATATGTATTATTGTAAATATATATGTATATGTGTATGTCCCATTATTTATTTAAATGCAGTAATCCACTCCTTGGTCTTGTCTCATATGTGTATGTGTATAGTTACTTATTGTCATGTATTGTGTATTATATATCTGTATGTTTATTATTATATGTTATATTTTAGAATTATCTCTATCCTTTGTATCTCAAAATTGAATGTATTAGTTAAAGATATATATATATTTGTTAATTGTATGAATATAGCAGAAAGTGGCTAATAAGATTATTATTGTTATTTTTGTTATTTTCGTTATCCCATAGTATCAAAATTGTGATTTTTGTTTTTTAATGTAGGATTAATTTGAATTTTTGTTACTATTAATATTAGTATTTATGTACATGTGTTCATTTGTTTATTGTCATGTGTGGTGTGTTATACATTTATATGTTTATTATAAATTCTTATAATTTTAGAATGTATTAATTATCTTTATCTTTGTATCTCAAAATTGAATGTATTATTTAAAAACAAATTACATATATTTGTTTAATTGTATGATAGATAGCTAAAATAGCTAATAAAGAATTATTATTATTATTATTATTATTATTACTTACAATTATTTAGTACAGTGCCTGTAGTTTCAAATTTTTGAACTATTCTGTCAACCGTTGTACCAGCTGGAATTGGCCGATTCGGATATTTAACGCTAAACAAGGAACTAACTCACTTGCCGAGCACTATTTCCAGCATAAAAATACTTAATTATTGCAACTTTTTCTTGTAATGAATACATTGTAATAAGAACTGACTTTAAAAAGTTAAGTTTTGTTTTATAATCATAGATTTGTTGACCAATATGAATCCATTTTGAGACTAGTTAGTATAAACAATAAAACTTAAACAATCGACAACAATAAAAGTTTTGAATTTAAATTTTTTAAATAAATATCTACATTTTTAAAATCGTTTTTTTGGACTTTTAAATTATGAATTAGACAAAATCTGATGTAATTATCTTTTAGAATTTTAATTCTGCTCAGTTTTTTGTATTCTAATTATGCTCTAAAATAATCACGAAAGACATCAATATTAAACGTCAAATAGAAACAACAAATGCAAATGCCTTGTTTGTTTTAATAATTCCATGGCCTCAGTGATTTTTGTAAAAATACAATTATTTATAATGTTGATTATTACGGTTCTGAAATTTCAAAATTTGAAAACAAAAATATGTTCGGATTCAGTATTTTTTCTCTACAAAAAACCTATAAGAACTTTAACTCTAAAATAATTAGGGGAGCAAATAAATGCACATTCAAAAATTAACATTGTAATCGCTATGCTGCGTCGGCCAAGTCACCACCCTGTATATGTATGTAAATACATTTAAACTTAAATAAATAAAAATAAAATAAATAATAAAAATTAGATTCAATAAAATTTTTAATAATTTGTAAATATATAAATATTACTAAACACTAGATAGTTGGTATTTTAAATTTTCATTTTGGATTTGGAAAATTTTTCAAAATTTTATTCAATTGTTTAAAATTTAATTCATTTTTCCGTGCATATGGTATAACTTTATTATCATTGCTTTCTGCCTGTCTCTTGTTTGCCTGGAAAAATGTTTTAAACAAATAATTAAATAAATAAAATATTAATAGAATGAATTATTAATAATATTAATTAATAAAGTAAAGGGTGTGTAGTTTCACAGTGAATGAAATAAAACTCAAAGAGGTTTATACAAACTCAATTTATTTCGGATTATTAGTCCATCATCAGGAGATTACAGGTTAAAGCTAATAATATTTGAACATGTGTTCACAAAATTGATCAAAAAATTTTGTGATCACATGTTCAAATATTATTAGCTTTAACCTGTAATCTCTGATGATGGACTAATAATCCGAAATAAATTGAGTTTGTATAAACCTCTTTGAGTTTTATTTCATTCACTGTGAAACTGCACACCCTTTACTTTATTAATTAATATCATGTTTCACCTAAAACCTACACCACTTTCTCTAAGTAAAATTAATAATATTATTACCATGTATGATGTATAGCAATCTTTCAATTGATTTATTTCTTGTGAGCAAGATCCTTGATTAAATTCGTTTTCTTTAAGACATGTTAAAAGAATAGTCATTTCTTGAATACAGGATTGATCTAAAATTCATTTCAATTTAGACTTGAGCAGAGAGAGAGAGAGAAAAATAATGAAAATATTATAAATGTAACAAATCAGAGGAAAAAAGGAAACAATTAAACACCGTGGGTTAACACTGCAGGATTTACGTATAAGATACACAAGCTTTCATGAACCCCCCCCCACCCCAAAAAAAAAAAAAATTGTCCAAGTGAGCAGTTGTTTATTTATTTATCCACAATCACTAAGTATACAAACATAGGACCTTAGGTCCCACCTAGTGTTTATACAACCATTTAATTACAATCTATATATATATATAAAATTAAGGTTTTGTCTGTACACATTTTGGTTGCACAGGTTTCAAGCAGAGTTCAATGGCTCTCATCTGTGGAGGGGTGCCTCCAAGCATTCTCTTGCTACACTGGATGCGATTCAGAAGCGAGCAATTAAACTAATAGGAGACCCGGCTCTAACCAACTCACTCGACTCCCTAGCTCACCAAAGAACCGTTTCTGCCCTTTCTCTGTACTACAGATACTATCACGGTGTCTGTTCAGTCGAGCTGAAATCAATTATCCCCCCTAATGCCCTCTTTACGAGAAACACGTGGTTTGCGAACGCTCAGCGCCCCTTCGCTGCCAAATTGGAGAAAAATCGAACAAGCGCTTTCGCCAACTCTTTTATCCCTTCGACCTCCAGAGACTGGAACTCACTCCCTGCCACCATCTTTCCCGCGACTTATAACCTTCAGCTATTTAAGACCCGTATCCACAGATACCTTCGACCCCCGCCCAGCCAATAAAATTCTTTCTTCTTCTTTTCATGATGGAGGGGCCAACCCAGGCCTTTAGGGGTTGCACCTTTTTGGTGTAACTCTTTCTCTCATCATTTTCATAAAATAAAAAAAAAGTTATGAACGAAAACACCCTCAACAAAATTCCTGTCTGTATGTCTGTCTGTCTGTTTCCGTGGTTCCCGAGAAAAGTTGCTCACGATTCACGTAAAAACTGCTGAAGGGATTATTATGAAATTTCATATTTACATCAGATGTCTTCTAACTTACGTTTATAGCTATATAACGTTTTGATATTTTGACCCCAAAATGGGGTTTGGGGAGGCGCATGAATGAAAATTATCAAAAACTCCTAAACTATTAACTCTACGGCAAATTTTATTATAAACAAAGTTGTAGGGGGTGTGATTTGACTTTTGTTTAAAAAAAATTCCCCAAAAAACACCCAAAGGGGGGGGGGGGTGAAAAAATGTAAATTCTTGCCCTTGGAGCAAACTCAACCAAATTTTGTATACATAATCTGTGGGCCTCTAGAGAGCTAGAAATTGGAATGGAGTGGGGATGGGTTAGGGTATGGGGTACGCGGGGTGGAATGGGGGTGGGGTGAGGGAGTGAGGCGGAGTAGGGTGGGGGTGCAGGTGGTGGTGCGGGGTGGAGTCCAGAGGGCGTAGCGGGGGTGGGGAACTTACAAACTTTATGAGATTGCGTCTAAAAATTCCAGTGATATTACTAAAAATACAATATTTTTAACTTGCTATTAATTTTGAATCTAACACGTTATTTTGTAATGAGAGATTCATAAAGTGATTCTTGAATAATTTTATTTATTCTAGTATCTATTTTCAAGTATGAAGCACACAAAGAATGAAGATAGATTTAAAATATTTGATGAGCATTTTGAGAATTTACTGAGAATTCTTTTGTGCCAAATATCGAAGGATTTATGTCCCAAAAACAATGACAAACTTCTCACTAAAATTTTATGTTGCTGATTTGTCTCTTACATTTATAATAAAAAATTTAGAAAGTAACAAATTTCTTAACTATAATAAGTACATTAATAAGATTGGAGTAATTTTTGGAGACGGACTGATAAGTGAATTAAGTGGATATCGATGAGGCAGTCCAAAAAAAGAAGAAGATAATTTACACTATCTTTTTATTCATAAAACCGACGTTTTCGGAGGCTATTCCCTCCTTCTTCGGGGTTTTGAAAAGTCAGTGAAGGAAATCCAATGCGACATTCCCTTCTGTCTCCTCTTTCAGTGACAGTAACAATAATATGTCGCATTAGATTTCCTTCACTGACTTTTCAAAACCCTGAAGAGGGGAATATCCTCCGAAACGTGTAAATTATCTTCTTCTTTTTTTGGACTGCCTCATCGATATCCACTTAATAAGTACATATTCTCCATTTTTTTGCTCATCAGCTATTATTAGCGTTAGTGTATTTTATGTGTGGCCCAAAACAGCTTATATTCTTCCAATGTGGCCCAGGGAAGCTAAAAGATTGGAGACCCCTGTTTTAGAGGTACACCAAAGAAAAAACCAATGTTTATTTAGTATTTATTTATTATTAAAATCAATAGATTGTGAAAAATTTAGTTGGTTCATGTCCATTTTAATAATAAATAATAGATTGACGGATTTTATTTATAATATGAAAAGATGTTTAAGGAGAAATGTGAGCCTGCTTAAATGAGCACATGGGATCAAAATTTGAAGCAATCGTTGATAAGGCTGCTCGCATAACTCTCACCTATTTGTATTATCTTCACAAAACTTGACATTTTTCCGCGGCACACCAACTAATGACTACGGTACACCAGTGTGCCGCGGCACACCTTTTTTTTTTAATGCAATCGAATGCAAGAAGGGGCGCACCAGTAAAGATGCAGCCCCTATAGATCTCGAAAAACCCTTGCATTACCGAAGAGAAGGGAAAGTTGATTAAGTGAGAGGGTGTAGACGTAAGTGTTTATGCACTCGGATTTTGAAGGTTTGAAGGTTATAAGTGCTGGGAAAGATGGAGGCTGGGAGAGAGTTCCAGTTCCTTGAAGTTATGGGGATATACGTATTGGCGAATGAAGTGGTCCGGCACTTTTCTAATTTGACCGCGAGTGTTGGGAGTCGGCAAAACGCGTGCTACGCGCAAAGCATGCTTTGGGGGAACTATTGATTTTATCTCATCAGAGCACCTGCCGTGATAGTATCTATATATATAGAAAAGGGAAAGGGCAGAGACATTTCTTCGATGAGCTAGCGAGTCGAGGGAGTCGGTGAGGGTAGAATCGTCAATTAGCCTGATGGCTCGTTTCTGAATTTCATCCAGGGTAGCAAGAGAGTATTTTGAGGCTCCTCTCCAAAGATGAGAGCCGTATTCGAGACAGGGCCGGATTTGGGTCTTGTAGATGGTGAGAAGTTGTGGGGGTTTGTAAAATCTCTTGGACCTGAATAAGAAGCCAATCTTCCTTGCTGCAGATTTCGCCACAGAGGAGATGTGTTCATTCCAAGACAGGTCAGATACGACAGAGACGCCCAACATGGACAATACACTTTGCGGAACACTGATCTAGGTATCCTAAAATCATATTTGGCAATGACATAATATTTGGACTTATAAAGGGCCCCATATCTCAAATAGCTTAGGGCCTTATCAAGTCTAAATCCGGCCCTGAGTGTTAAATCATACGACTAATCGCAACTTTTCGCCAATTTATTGTGGCTTCATCAAGCTCTTGATCAATGTATATGTATTCTAAGAAAAAAAAATTGAATGACAAAGTGTTTTAAAATAATTTGATCAAGAGCCTGATGAAGGCACAATAAATTGGCGAAAAGTTACGATTGGTCTTTTAATTGAACACGGCGTTTAATTGTTTCGCTTTTTCCTCTGTGTTGTTATATCTAATACTAATTATAAAACTGAACAATAATATAAATATAAATAAATAAATACCAGCTTGTTTATCGGATTTTCCAGAAACTGAATCTTTTAATTTCAAAGGTAAGATATGTTGAAATTTTAATGGATATAATTCTTTATGACGTAATAATAAAACATGGCTAGGTTTCATTATAATATTATAATATTATTTTTTTAACAATAAAACGTAAAAAAAATTATTTTATAAATATTAAATTAAATTTGACACATTTGAATTATAGTGAAAGTTGAAAAGATTTTGAATCAACATTGCCAACCTAACAACAACAACAGCTTTTTGGAAAACTTGTGTAAGAATTATTTTTACCCCGAATTGATAATAATCTGACATTAAACCACAATTAGAAGTTAATTATTTAATTTTATTTTATTGCATTTTGATCTTGGAAGATGCTGATTAAAAAAAAAAAAAAGTGATTCAAGCGCCTTTTTAAATGTTTTCAAAATAAACTGATGAGGCCATCCACATGACTTTACCATACACCCTGACCCCTTTCTTATATTTAATATTTAATAAAATTATTTATAGTTATTTAGGGGGGTCATCCTCCCCCCCCCCTTAGGTGGTTAGTTTTTTAATTTTTAGTCATCTGGGGGTCCACTTTGCATGACTATGTATAGCAACAAAATTTGGTTGAGTTTGTTCAAAGGGCCTAGATTTTTATTTTTTGATCATACACCCCCTCCCCCATTTTGGGCGGCTAGTTTTTGCATTTTTATACTTATGGGGGCCCACTGATTATGAATACAAAATTTGGTTGAGTTTGTACAAAGGCCCTAGATTTTTATTTTTTGAACACCGCCCCCCCCCCCCCCCCATTTTGACCCCAGGAAAAAAAAATATTTTCGGTATTATAAGTTTATTTTATAGTATTTTTCATTTTTCTTGTTTTTACCTTACCATACATGAAGATAAGAGTAAATAAATATTTTATTTAATATGGATTTACTATGAGTTAAGGATACTGGGTCACTTATTTCACATTAAAATTAAAAAATTAAAAGATATAAATTTTTTTTCTTTTTCAATATATATATTGAAAAAGAAATATATATATTATAAATAAATATTGAAAATAAATATATAAGAAATATTGAAATATATATATTGAAAAAGAAAAAAAATTTTATATCTTTTAATTTTTTAATTTTAATGTGAAATAAGTGACCCAGTATCCTTAACTCATAGTAAATCCATATTAAATAAAATATTTATTTACTCTTATCTTTATTAAAGATGTTTCACCTTGCACCAACACCACAATCTCTACTGATTATTACCATACATGGTATGGTCAAGTATTGTAATCATGCACGAAAAAAGTGGTTTTTTTGTTTCTTTTTTTCGAAATATCTCAAAAACAGCTGAAACTATTTTGATTAAAAAAAATTGGGCGAAACCATGGCACATTGGTCTACAAAAAAAACCCTAATTAGTGAACATTGAAAAAATTATATTTTTCGAGATAATAATTGTTTTGTCAAAATATCTATTAGAATGTTAGTTTGTCTGAGCGTTGCCAAATTTTTGTGGACGAGCTAGCTCAAAAACCTGTGTAAATATCAAAACCAAATTTCACACGTTTGGTCCATTGAGATTAAGAGCTGATTAGATTTTAGTGCATATCGATCCAAAATTAATGGGGGTGGAAGGGGGGTTAAAAATTAAAAATCTAGGCCGCTTGAGCAAACTCAACCAAATTTTGTATACATAATCAGTGGACCCCCAGAAGTCTAAAAATGCAAAAACTAACCGCCTAAAATGGAGGGGGTCAAAAAATGAAAATCTTGGCCATATACCAAACTCAACCAAATTTTGTGTACATAATCAGCTGGACACCAGAAGTATAAATATGCAAAACTAACACCCCCCCCCCTACATGATTATAAATAATTTTAAGGGCCAGGTTGTATGGTAAAGTCAAGTGGATGGCCATATCAGAACACGTCAGCTTATTTATTTATTAGCTCTGAAGAAGTCGGCAAAGTTGACGAAACGTTGGCACATAAAAACTTGTCCTTATTTCCCTGATATAAACTTTCAAATTAATACAAATTATGGATGGAAATGATAATAATATTTATTTACATTGTATTACAAAACTATATAAATATATAAAATACTAGCTGCAAGGCCCGCCTTCGGCGGCCCTCTTGCTAGCCAGCCCCCCCCCCCCCTGAACACCCAACCCACGAACCCATCCCTCATACTCCACTCCCACACACCCCGAACCCCACCCAGCACCTCCCACCCCCACACCATGCACCCGTGCCCAACCACCGCCCCCCAGCCCCCGCACCACCCCACCACTCTTGCATTCGATTGCATTAAAAAAAAAAAAACTACGCCTCTGGACCCTCACCTAAACCCTAGACTCCACCTTGCATCTCCCGGACCCCACCCCGTGCCCTCCACTCCCGCACTTAGTTTTTTTCATTTCTAACCTTCTAGTGACCCGCAGATTATGTATTCAAAATTTGGTTGAGTTTGGTCAAAGAGCAAGAATTTTCATATTTTGACCCCCCCCCCCCCTTTTTGGGTGGTTTTTGGGGGGAATTTTTAAAATTTTTAAACAAAAGTTGTCAGAAATCACATTCCCTACAACTTTGCTGTAGAGTTAATAGATTAGGAGTTATTTGATAATTTTCATTCGTGCGCCCGCCCCCCTACCCCCAAACCCCCTTCTGGGGTCAAAATATCAAAACGTTATTTAGCGAAAAAAGTAAGTTGATGTAAATATAAAATTTCATAATAATCCCTTCAGCCGTTTTTATGTGAATCGTGAGCAACTTTTCGGAAACCACTGAAACAGACAGACATACAGACATGCATTTTGTTGAGGGTGTTTTGGTTCATAACTTTGCTTGAAACGTGTGCAACCAAAATTTGGCGTGATTTGGAGCAATGTACAGACAAAACCTTAATTTTAAAAATTATTAAAACTTTGATTTCTAATTAAGGTGGTAAAATTTTAAGTCAAAAATCGTAAAATTAACTCACCATTTTTTTTTTTTTAATTCTTACTTTTGCAAAATAAATATAATTGTATTTTCGAGGGGACGGAGATTAAAAAATGATTTTATTGAATTTAATAAATGACCGACCGTTTCGTTGTTGGCCCTCTCTACGCGAATCTAGTTTTAATTAAGCGCATGGAAATAAATATGAAATTAATTAGATTAGAACTAATGAGCTGAGACCCTCGGTTGCTCGTAAAATAATTTATACAGGTTTATAGTAGACCAGAAGCAAAACACCCCTTTTGGCTGCCTATTAAGACTATATTAATCATCCACTATTAGCTACATCAATTAGCGATGATTAACCCGCTCCGCCATTTATCCCAAGCCCCCCGAGAGAAACCGGTTGATTTATCCCAATCGATTCCAATTCTATCGATTCACTTTTTAAGGGCATGAAATCATAGTCAACCAACTAATTGAAGTACCAATCGCTTGCAAATCAATTGCCTCTGTACTGGGATTTACACAATCCATCCAATCATTGCATTAAAAATATCATTTTCGAATACAATCCACAGATATTAATTTAAATTTGACGTCTTAGTTAAATCTTTAGCCAGACCCTGAGGATTTACACTAACAATAATAAAAATTTCAATTTTATAATAACTTAATTTTTATACATAGTCGACTTGGGTTTTTATCAGGAAAGTTTTGCGATAGTTTTGATTTTTTGCATATATATGTTATGTATGGGGTGCTGAATGCAAATCTGAGTTCTCCCACCGAAATTTCGTGTTGCAACATTGTAGAAAATGCCAAAAAAAGGTAAAGATTCTTATTTTTTTTGACAGCTTTTTGCTTATAACTCGAAAACTATCAACTTTTCGTAAATAACCTTCCTATTCAAAGTGAAATGTCATAAAATTTCCTACAAATTTCATTATTTAGGTTTTTCTCCGACCAACCGTATATTTTTTTTTTTTTTTTTGGCTTTTCGGCCTTTCTAGCCATAAGCCTAATTACGATACTAGTTATATATTTTTTAAAATTTGTCTCTACCCCCGGGGGTCAGATTTTAGCTGGGTGCCTCGAGTCCGATTCGAACCCGGGTCCCCTGGTTAGCTCGCTGTCACGCTACCGCCTAGCCTATCTGACCCCCCCCCCCACCAACCGTATATGTTTGTTTATTTTCTATATCAATAATAATAATAAATACATTGTTGTTGCCATGGCAACCTAATTATTTTAAGGAGGTCCTTTCGCCGCCAATGTTAAATAAAAATATTAGTATATATAACCAAACTTCTTGAGGATACAAATTCTCATTTAAATAGGTGTTGGTTTTAGAATTTGTATCCTCAAGAAGTTTGGTTATATATATAGTTATATAAAAAAATTCTCAAAAAACTAATCAAAAAAATATTAGATTATAACTAGGTAGGATTATTTCTGAAGAACACTCGTACTTATTCTTTTTTAACTCCATTCCCGATAACCCGGCATTTTCACAAACTCGGCCAGCCTTTGGTTCACATTAGGTAATTTCAATCGTGTTACAAATAACTCTTGAAATGTGTAGATAATTCATGTCCCGTGAAAAAGCATTAGTTTTACACAAAATTGAAGGTGATTTCAATAATTTATCGCAAGGGAAAGGAAACGTTGCATTTCAAAGGTACTAAGACCAATTAATTAACTCGACTTAATATTAAGCTTAAAAGTTGTCCGTCGAATACTTCGTTATAAATCCCGCCGGGGTATTAGTCTAGTCTCCATAGAGGCGGTTTCATTAAGTGCTTGATGCTCGTGAAATATTCATGCGGCCCGAGGCTTGGGTACATATGGGCTCTCGGCACATAAAGTGAGGGCCTTTATCTTAAGACGATTTTACTTAAGAGCCCCCCAGTTAATTAGAAATAGATACACTCGGGCTTATCCCTTTCTTTAGCTGGTGATTCTTATGGAATAACGTTTCGATTACAAGAAATATACCTAATCAGCTATTTAATTAAGGAATTTTATTTTTTTACTTTACCAGGGTATGATCAAATATTGTAACCGTGTATGAAAAAAGTGGTTTTTATTTGTTTGGTTTGTTCGAAATATCTCAAAAACTGCTGAAATTATTTTGATAAGAAAAAAATCAGCGAAACCATGACATTTTGGTCTACAAAAAAGCCCTAATGAGTGAACATTTAAAAAATTATATTTTTCGAGATATTAATTATTTTATATAGAAGTACTTTAATGTCATATATATTAATCACTTATTACTAATCTCAACTGTAGACGTATTCTACTACAAATAAATTAATACAATGTCTCCTATTTGTTTCAAAATACGTCTAGCCTTGAAATTTTCACTATTTTTTGCTTTCAAATTTCAAATTGTATTTCTGAGTGTTTTGTACATTTGAAAATAAATGCAATATTTAAAATTGTTAAATTATCACTCTATGAGTATATTATGTAATTTGCGTTAAAAATTATAATTGGTGAAGTAAAAAGTTCTGAGCCTTTTTCCGTTAGATGGCTTTAACGAGCCATATCTCACGATGTATAGGTCGCATCTGGTCATTCTTTTTTGCGATTTAAAGGAGACATAACGCTTTAAAAAAAGTTCTTTGACAGTTTTGTGTTTGGTGAAGGCAGTTGTGTGTTAGAGCGTTCCAAAATGAGGTAAAAAAAGAGAAAATTCGATACATTCTTCAGTACCACTACTGACTCACATTTCACATTTCTTTTTTTTTTTGTATTTACAATTAATAATCATACGCCACCCGCTCTATATGTTCTTCTGCTGAAAGTGTAAAAATTAAGGAGAGATCCCCTCACCGCTCTATATGCCAAATTGTTTATTGTTTTTTGGGATATACCCAGGGCGATGAGGGATCCCATTTTATGCAACTACACTCCCTTCCACGAGAGTGTGATGGCCTCGACCCTGTCCGAGCCCGCCCCGACGCCAAATCGCTCCGCAATATTGTCCACCAGACTGGAGTTGCCCCTATATTTTCTATTTTGTTTCGGTGGGCAACACCCAGTCCTGCAAGCGCGGAGACGATCTGGACGTCCAAAACCCACACCACCCCGACGCATCCTTTTGCCACGATGTCTGGCTTTCTATTGCCTGCCAAGCTGGAGTACAAGTACTCAACTCGACACGCATTCCCTTTTTGATGAAATCATCTGCCAGACATCGTACCACAGCGTCATGCCTCTTAACCCGTCCATCCGCGGTCCTATCACAACATTGGATTATGTGCGCCGTTGTCTCAGTTCGTCTGCACCCAGCCCGGCACATCGGGGGCCCCTCCGGCCGTCTTCCCCTGCTGGTTCTTACGGCTGAAGGAAGGGACCCCGATCTCAGCCTACAAAATTCTATAAAAGTATTGTTTTTAATTACTCCTGGGCGCAGCATCCAATTATAAGAGTTCTTTACTCCCGCGCACATCTCCAAGTCACGGCCATCGACACTACCGTATAGGTTCTCGCGCCAGTAAGCCGCAACACCCTCCTCGCCGGCGAACTTACGCAAGACCCGTTCGGCACAAGCTAACCTCGGAATGCATGTGACAGACTCAGCGGCCGCTCTGGCCGTTAAATATAGAGACATAATCATATATAATAATTATATTTGCATAATTTTTTAGAATACATTACACATTCCGATTAATAATAATAATCAATTTCGAAAACTCAAATAGATATAGTACAATTATAATTACTCTTTTCTTAGAAATAGTTAAAAAGTATGGATTTTACAAAAATATAATAACAATTTCATGATTATTTTTAATAATTAAAATTCATTAAAAAATTATGCAAAGAATTGTGTATTATATATGAAATTTGAAATATTTGTATTCGACTGAAGATACAAGGGAAACTTTTTGAATTCATCGTCTCTAAGAATTTTAGTAGTATATAAATTTAACATGTAATAAATACAATTGCTAAGTGCATATTTTTTTCTAAATTAAATGGTTGTCGGGATAAAAATTCTCACAAATTATTATTAAAAATAATTTAGAGATCCCAAATATGAATCCATTCGAAGACAAGACGTTCCATTTTTGAAATTAATTTGAAATCATGAATAAAATATTAATTACTTACTGGGTAACGGGTTAAGCTCCAAATTGGTCGATTTTAATAATCTGAGTATTTATTGTGTCTCAGAGTTTGTAAAGAGCAGTCTGAATTACCTATAAGCTACACAAGCTATATAGCTTAGATCTCCCACTTTCTAGGGCCACCCCCAAAAAAATTTCCCGAGTGAGCAATTGTCATATATACAACGAAATATTCGACCAATTTTTTCCACCGTCAAAAGTAGAAAAAAATACTTTAATGATTTTGATGTGATTGAATGTATTTAAATCGGAAATATAATATATAATTTTAATTTTGTAAATAGTTTTTTTCTTTGCATATAAGTATTTATGTTTATTATACTTAAATAAAGAGATAATATAATAACCCAGACAGACTGGAGTATTGCAGTAATATTGCAAACTTTGCACAATATTAGTAATATTGCATCAACATTGCACAATATTAGTAATATTGCATCAACATTGCAGTGGCAACATTGCCTCAATCTCCCTGCAAGCCCCGCAATACCTAAATCCGACCCTGGTGAAGAGAACCTCTGGTACATGCTTTTGAAGAATTCCCCAAAGTTGTGCACTATACTGCTGAATATGTTGAAACTCTTTTAATGATAAAAAACTTTAATGTTCCGAATTTCGGGGTCTCGGGGGATTCCTCCCCGTCCCCCTCTTGACGGCCCTGGTGCCTGGGAATTGCTTAGTGCAGGGGTCGGCAACTTTTTTCGGACGGCCGGCCATTTTCAAAATAAAATTTTTTATGAGGACCGCATATTTAAATGTAACTTAAATAGTTCTTTTATATCATATACGAGTATAAATATATTTAAAAATAAATATAGAAAAAATTTATTTTTTTATTGACATGCTATAATAACAATAATGTCAGAGAACAAAAATTTTACAATTCTTAAAAGGGGAAAAAAAGAAAATACAATTTTAATTACATATATGTATAAATATAAAATATATAAAATATTAAGGAAAATAGTTTATCTTTCATTTTATTCATTCATTAAAATTCAATGCGCTTTTGTTCTTGAATAATGTTTGATAATTCATTAAAGTCCGGTTGTGTTTGGGATACTGAGATCCTCAACAAGTTTTGTAAATATCACCCGTCAACCTCGTTCTATATTTTGATTTTATGAAATTCATTCTTGAAAATGTTTGTTCGCATAAATAGGTGCTTGAAAAAATACAAATCATTGATTTTGGAAAATTTCTTAAATTGGAGAATTTATTTTCTGGTAGATTTGAATAAAATGCAATTAAATTATTTTTATATACATTTTTAGATTGCAAATCAATTAACTCTAGTTGTAAATTGTCAGGTGCTTTTACAATATCAAATTTTAAAGGATTTTCAAATATTTCGGCACGCTCACACTCTAAGTTTGTAGATTTTTCCTAAAATTATATTGGTGCTCTGGCGGGCCGCGCAAAAAGTTGTAAAGGGCCGCATGCGGCCCGCAGGTTGACGACCCCTGGCTTAGTGTGAAGCTGATGGTGTAAAGAGGTCCTTATATTAAAATTTGAATTTTTATTTCATACATTATTAATTATAATTATTTATTGAAACAAATAATACAATATAAATACCATTATTATTTGTTTCAATAAATAATTATAATTAATTATGTGTGATTTAAATAAAAATTCAAATTTTAATCAAAATTAATCAAAAAAATAAAAAGCTTCAACAGCTTCATTATTAAAGGCTCTTATATTTGAATTCGGCGGGCGTTCTTGTTGCTGTTGATGCTCCCTAGTGGGCTGATTGTGAACTGAGTTTGTAGCCTTGTCGTTTCCATGTTGACGTTCTTTTGTATATTTATTCTTAGATCTTAGATAAATCAACTACGCAATAAACAATTATTTAAGAATATATTTTATTTATATATGTGGATTCAATTAATTAAATTTGAAATCATCTGATATGCGATCTATCTTTTTAAAATTATTTTTGATATAATTATTAAATATGTTAGTATATCCATTTTTATATTATTCAAGAAAACAAAATTTTTACTTTCTAATTGAAAGAAAAACGAGGTAAAATATTATTTTCTATATGTATGCTTTTATATATTATCATATTATTTTCAATTTATAGATTTTCTATATATTGAAATGTTTTTAATAATAATATTTATTTTTATTCCAAGTTAAAGAAATGGTTTTTAATCAATTTTATTTTTAGGTTACGCATTTTATAAGAAATTTCAAACATTCCATTTCAAGAATAAATTATTATTATTATTTGGTATTTTAAAATCAAGATGAAGGTATTTAAGGTATTTATAAGATTAAACTTTATTTATATTTAAAATTTAATTAATTTAATTTTTCATTTTATTCGAGAATGTTCGATTTGAATAAGTATATTAAGATAAAAGAAAAAAAAATATTGATTGTTATACCGGGTGAGTTTTTTTTTATCTAGACAGTCTTATAATTCAAAAACAGTGTATTATATGTGTATTATCATCTATTAGGCTTTTCGCGGATGATTGTGTCGTATATAGAGTAATTGACGTGATAGGCTTACTTTATAGAATGACCTGGATCAAATTGAAGGATGGTGTAGATCCAATTCAATGGAACTAAACCATTCCAAGTCAAATTTGGTTAGATTTAGTACTAGAAATCTGGTTAGTCCTCAAAATTATTTTATTATTGAAAATATCAATGAATCTAAATTTCATACATATTCAGGCAAATTTAAAGTGGGATATGCATATTAGTTATATAAGGCTTATAGGAAATTGGGGATATTTGGTAGAATTTTGAAGGGTACATCTAGAGAAGTCAAATCAAAAATTTATTTAACCTAATTTAGAGTATTGTTCTGTTGATTGGGACAAACATCCGCAACGATTAGAGAGAAAAATTGATATGGTACAAAGGAGGGCGGCTAGATTTGTTTTTGGTAAATTTGATAGGTTTAGTAGTGTCACTTCAATGATTAATGAATTAGGATGGTCTAGTTTATTGGAGAGAAGGGAATGGGCTAAATTGAAAGTGATTTTCAAAGCCTATGAGGGTTTTAGGAGTTGGGAGGAAATAACGAATAGATTTCAGGAACCAAGTTATTTGGGTAGAAAAATAGATTCTTGAAAAATATTGGTTTACATTCATTTGTAGGATCTGGCATTGATTTGTGGAACAATCTGTCTGTTACTACTTAGGAATATAGTCCTCTGCCCCCTATGATTAAATCAATTATAAATTTTGTCAAGTCCTAATGTCCTAGAGTTGTGCAAAATTTTATTTAGTTCTCACAAGCAGAGATTACCAGTGGTAGAGAGAGGACATACCATCCTTGTTAAGGTTTTGACCAGGTTTCCTTAACAACTTATGGCAAATGTCGGGATGGCTAATGCGTCGTTTGCTCCTGGTATCGGGTTTTTGCTCGGAATTATTTAAATTACGTTTTGCCTTATGATGGGAATCTATGATCATGTTTTTTGTAAATGAGCATACATTTCTTTTTTTCTTTTTCTTGTTTGTTAATTGTTAATTTCTTTTAATTGATTTGTATTTATGTTTATTAATTTCTGTAGTTAATTTGTATTGATGTTTTGTTGACCTAGCCACCGAAGACTTGTGCCTCTAAGCAGGTCGAGTAATAAAGATTTATTTATATGAAAAAAGTTTCAAATAAAAGTTTATTTATATCGAGGGGAGACTTCGCTATTGTTTGTCGACGTAGAACAAGATTTCAAGGGTATTTCAATGTCAACTTCTGTTTTTTAAGGTAGTTGTTCTGCCAAATGGGTTTTCTTAGGATTTTAGACAGATTATTTATTAGTTTTTAAGGAATTTGATGTTGGTACTTTGTGAAACATTTTTTAAAATTAGTGGATAAAAAATACTTGGTAGGTTTCACATTAAGATATAAAAAAATAAAACGAATTTATTTTTGGAGAATCTTTAATCTCTATATATATATTTATCAGTTACTTTCTGCTCCTCCTGAAGATGGGTTAGTCACCCGAAATATATATATCGAGATTAAATATTCTCCAAAATAAATTCGTTTTATTTTTTATATCTTAATGTGAAACCTACCAAGTATTTTTTATCCAATAAGATTATTTATTATTTGAATACTTCTGCATTGATTGGTGGCAAAACGAAATTTATGAACAATATAGTTTCGGAGATATTAAATTCCAAAGATAGAGTTTTTCATGCTCTTTAACATTGCACTATACGGGATATCGGAAAATTGACATACGGTCAGGTGGGGTAACTGGGCCAGCTTCTTTTGTTTTCCCAATTTATAGATCTCGTGACTATATTAATTGAAAGATGAAATTTTCTTCAAATAATCATGATACTTTCAACTTTGGATTATTCAAAATTTTGGAATTATCTTAAGTTGAATGTAAAGTTTTGCGGTTGGCCCAGTTAAACGCGTTGTGTGGTAATTGGACCAGCCCAGCCTATTTGCTGTTTTTTTAATTTTTAACATCTTTTGAGCAGTTGGACATGTTCCCCTATCCCTCAAGGCCCTGGCCGTAGGTAGAATTAGTCTCATTTGTATATGGATTAAAAATAATCAAAGATGTAAGCGATTCGGGGTAATTGGGCCCTGACTAGGCTGGCCCAGTTGCACCAAGACCTCTATTTTTTTTATTCTATTGAATTTTTTAAGGTAGATAAGTTTAAATGCCAAGTATAATTTTTAAAATCGATTTTTATTACAGAAAATTAAAAAAAAAGTATCATAAATCAAACAACTAAACAAAATAATTTCATTTTACCCATTGAAATAAAGTTAAATAAGTTCCTTATGCTTAAGAAAGCCTTAATTAAGTCTCAATACTTTCAAGGAACTGGGTAAGGCAACTAGGTAAGAAGTAAGCACATGGTAAATAAGTAATTAACTTAACTAAGTACTTAAGTATAAAATAAACTTAAAGAAATTTCTCTAATTCAGGAACACTGAAAATTTCCCACCAATATGAAAAAGTGAATTGCGCTAAAAAAATGCGGTAAAATTAAAAAGCTCTGGGGTTACAGGACCCCTGGCCCAGTTGCCCCCGGCCCCAGTTACCCCACCTGACCTTACATATTTATTTATAATTAAGAAATCCTTCTTACCATTTTTATAAAAAACTAAACCAACATTAAACAATAACCAATACATATTTTAAGACAATTTTGATTCATAGATAAAAAACAGTTTCTGAGATAATAAGGAATGAAAAATGTTATTTTGTCTCCTTCAATATAAATATAAAAATTCTGCTACTCTCGGCAAAAAAAACTTTAACAAGTTTTTATGTGTGAATTTTTAATTTATCAACCAACGTTTCGTCGACTATTAAAAATATTTATATTTTAAATGTTTAATACTAATTGATAGAGATTTTCTTTAGGAGACGGACTGGTATGAATATGCAATTGGATGTTGATGAAAGCAGTCCACGGTGGTTGTAAAAAATAAGACTATAGAGGTTTTATTATTTTACATTTATTTGTTAGAACCGACGTTTCGGAGATTTGTTCTCTCCTTCTTCAGGGTAACAAAAAGTCAATGAAAGTAGTCCAAAAGTAACTATTTTTTGAACTACTTTCATTGACTTTTTGTTACCCTGAAGAAGGAGAGAATAAATCTCCGAAACGTCGGTTTAACAAATAAATGTAAAATAATAAAACCTCTATAGTCTTATTTTTTACAACCACCGTGGACTGCTTTCATCAACATCCAATTGTTTAATACTAAATTTTATTCTATTTGGCAAATAATTGACTCACTAATATTAACAATATAAATATAAGCCATTCACGAATTGAAAATATTAAATAATAAAATGTTTTTAGGTTTCAAAAAACTCCATCGACAAGAAAAGACCTCGAAATGTTGCTGTTCTATGGATTTGTATCTCCTTGTTCTATCTATTAACGATTGTCGAGGGAGTTTTACTTTCAAGGACAAAAGGCTATTCTTTTTTGTAAGTTTATAATCCATTTAAGTATTATTTATTTCTATCGAGTTAACTTATTTTCTGATATATAATATTTCTAAAATTATCCTTTTTTCTAAGTTCGGTTCTTTGTAAAAAAATTTTGGATTAGAAAAGTCAAAATTGTGTTTAAAGGTTATTTGAATGGCTCCAGATAGCATGCTAGGTAAATTGGGAATTTTTTGTTTTAATCGAATATTTATGTTTGTAAATTCTAGATTTTAAATATATTGTTAAATGTAATTTTCATTCTCAAATATAATGTAATATAAGTACATAATTAAATATTTCCATATGGTTATCATTTTACATTTATTTTAAATGCTGAAAAATGAAACTTTTTAGAAAAAATATTTAAATTTCTAATAAATTACAATGTATTATTAAATTAATGAAAAGAGGCTGATTCCATTTCTTTCAAAAAAAAAAAAAAAAATACTTACAAACTAAACGTTTAAGCAAAATCTGTAACGTCATTATTATCTCTTTTTGAAAATTTTTTTTTAATAACTTTTTAAAATATAAAATACTAGGTAGGTTTCCCATAAATAAAAGATCAGATGCTTGTTTAGCACGACTCTATACCGGGTGATTTTTTTTATCTTGAGACAGTCTTATAACTCAAAAAGAGTGCATTATATTAAAAAAAGTTTCAAATAAAAGTTTATTTATATCAGGGGGAAACTGAACTACGCTATTGTTTCTCGACCTAGAACGGGCTTTCAAGGGTATTTTAAGGTCACGTTCTGTTTTTTAAATGGAAACCTATATATTCTGAATCTACACAAAAAACTGAACAACTTTCATTAGAACTATTTTTTATACGACATCAAATAAAAAAAATATTAAATCAATTAGATCTCAAAAAAATTCTTATAATTATTTTTAACAATCATTCAATTTAATTATCAAATAAAAATGATCAAATATTTAATTATTAAATAAATAATATAATAATTTTTCGACTGTTTTGTGATATTCCAGAGTGTATTGCAAGTCTTCTGGATGAATTCCAGTTCCAAATTCTTTTATTTTTTTAAACATATTTACATCACGTAGAAAATAATCTCTTAAATCTGTGTATAATGAAGTATTAATATCATTATAAACACTTATTTTCATTGTTGTGACTTTTCGATTTAATAAATAATTTATTTAATCATTATTTGATAATTAAATTGAATGATTGTTAAAAATAATTAAGATTTTTTTTTTTTAATATCTAATTGATTTAATATCTTTTATTATTTGATGTCGTATAAAAAAATAGTTCTTATAAAAGTTGATCACTTTTTTTTTTGTAGAATAAGGTGACTTAAAGAAAAATATAAGGTTCCATTAAAAAACTGAACTTGACATTGAAATACCCTTGAAAGCTTGTTCTAGGTCGACAAACAATACCGTAGTTTAGTTTCCCCCTCGATATAAATAAACTTTTTTCATATAATATACTGTTTTTGGGTTATAAGACTGTCTCAAGATAAAAAACTCACCCGGTATATTATAAGAGCTGCAGGCAAAACATTTAAAAAAAAAACTTAACTTATTCTATTAAAAGAAATTTTCATAATTTTTTTATTCGTTTATTTAATCTATATTTCAGAGTCCAAAATATTTTAAAATTATTTATTTCAGTATATAATAGATGTGATTTAAAACCAATAAAATCTACTGACAAAAAAATTAAGTTTTCATTAAAATCTACGTCATACTACAAAATGTTTATATTTTAAAAGAAAGTTACTCTACTATTTTATTAGAATCATGAGCCCGAACATATCGAAACAATAGCATCCATTCATTCATTTCTATTTATAACTCTAGGTACATTCTATGCCCCCAAAAACCTTTTCTTAATCTTCTATAAATATAAATTCTTTGTACTTTAACCCCAGGGTCGCCAACACCAAAACTTTTAGGCTATTTCGAAAATGTAGTTGTTTTTTTGTTGTTTAAAATATAGATAAATAAATGAAGGTAATTCGAATAAAAATGATACAGAAACTACCAGACATCCCAAAACTTATTTATTGTAAATAAAAAAAATTAAATATTTTTATAGTAAAAAATTTGGAAAAATGCATGGAAAGCCTTTTTTTTACCTCTAAAAAAATTCCTAAACATCCCCCCCTACCCCCCAAGTTGGCGACCATGTTTAACCCTTTCCCCCACCCCTTTATTGTCAAGTTAAAAAATTTACTTCTTAAACAATTTTCTATTTTTGTATTCAGTTTTCTATGTGAACTCCTGAAGATGGGATTGTAACCCGAAATATATATATATAGACTCTTGCTCATAAGCAATTTGTCCTTTATTTGTGAGTGAATCTGACCCAGTCATTTATATTTTTAATTTTATTAAATATGTTTCACCTAGAACCCACACCATTCTCCCTGATCAAAATTTAATATTCTCTACATTTTATTCTATTTGACTCACTAATATTAACAATATAAATATAAACCACCCCCGAATTGAAAATATTAAATAATAAAATCTTTTTAAATGTTTTTAGGTTTCAAAAAACTCCATCCACAAGAAAAGACCTCGAAATGTTGCTATTCTATGGATTTGTATCTTCTAGTCTATCAAGGCTTATCGAAGGAGTTTTACTTCCAAGGACTAAAAGCTATTCATTTATGTAAGTTTATAATCCATTTATTATTTATTTTCTTAGTTTTACTTAAAATCTAATTTGCGTTTGATGTCCTACAAGTACATCGTATCTAGTTGACTTATTTTCTGATAGATCATTTCTAAAATTAATCTTTTTTCTAAGTCGGTTCTTTATATAAAATTTTTAACAAAGAGGTTGTCCTCTGCTTGATGCAAATAAACATATCGATTTTACTTATGGAAAGTGGTGTAGGTTTTAGGTAAAACATGATGTTAGTTAATAGAGTAAGGGGTGTGTGGTTTCACAGTGAATGAAGTAAAACTCAAAAGAGTTTATACAAACTCAATATATTTCGGATTATTAGTCCATCATTTTTAACCTGTAAACTCCTGATGATGGACTAATAATCCGAAATATATTGAGTTTGTATAAACCTCTTTGAGTTTTATTTCATTCACTGTGAAACTACACACCCTTTACTCTAGTTAACCATATATATCGAAATTATATATTTGTATATATATATTATTTATTTGTTTGAGACTATAGTTTCGAAGACTTGGTCTTCATCATCAGTCTTTTTAATTATAAATATTGTATTTCATGCAGTCAATTACGTATGGATATTGAAAATTTTAGATTTAAAGATATTTAAAATTTTAACTGGCTCCCAGCTAAGTAAAGATCGAAAATTTTCAATATCCATACGGTATTGACTCCATGAAAAACAATATTTATAATTAAAAAAAGACTGATGATGAAGACCAACTCTTCGAAACTATAGTCTCAAACAAATAAATAATATATATATAATACAGATATATAATTGTGATATATATGTGTGTATGTTTATTTGCATCAAGCAGAGGACAACCTCTTTGTTTCTCTTTGTGAATCAACAACTCTGCTACTCTCGGCAAAACAAAAACTTTTCAATTATATATAAAATTTTTAGATTAGAAAAGTCAAAATTGTGTTTAAGGTTAGTTGAATGGCTCCAGATAGAATGGTAGGTCAATTGGGAATTTTTTGTTTTAATCGAATATTTATGTTTCTTTATTCTGTCCTTATATATTATCTCCCATCACAATCTAAGTAATCAATTTTATTAACTAAATTATTTTGATTAATAAAGTAAAGGGTGTGTAGTTTCACAGTGTAACTACACACCCTTTGCTTTAATAATTAATATCATGTTTCACCTAAAACCTACACCACTTTCTCTAAGTAAAAAAAATTATTTTGAATTAAATTGAAAAAAAAAATTTGCCGAGAGTAGCAGCATTTTTATAAATTAAAGGAGACAATAAAAGAGTGTGTGCTCTGCTGGAATTTTTTTTTTTTAATTTATTTATAATGAAACGAGACTATAGTTTCTAGGGCTTATCCCTCTTCATCAGTCTATTATAATTGATTGACAGGAATTTGTATGAAAATCCAGCAGAAGACACTCTTTTATTGTCTCCTTTAAATTATTTTGATTCAAGAGTGGATCTTGGTTTTTTTAATTTTAAAAATAGAAATACAAATTGTCTTTGTGGCAAAATTCCCTTTAAGGTTGGTCGGACAGTCAAAATAAAATCTAAATTTTTTTTCGACTAAAATTAAAAATTTTAACACATAAATTTTAAAATCATTTTTAATCGGAAATATGAAATAATTTAATTAATAAATAAATGTCTTTTGATACGAGTCACGTGATTTATTTATTTTTGAGTGAAGCGGACTGATATTTTCGATCATTTAGATTTGAATATTTACCAAACCCTTGGTCTGAAAGTTTTTTTAACGTTACCTACGATCGATAATTTATCTATATAAATAAAAGTTTTTTGTTTTTTTTCTCATCATACAGTTTGGCTAGATAAATCTAAATATATGCGGGCGGATTAGGGGGCGACCCCCCCCCCCATAGAGGTCAAAAACGGCGGCCAAATCGACAGGTAATTTATAACAATTTTTTTTTATTTTTTTATTTTAATGAACTTAAAAAATGAGATACGAAACTTGTAAAAATTAAAAAAAAAACATTCATTTTTTTAAAAAATTTTAAAATTGAAAATAAAGTTCTGTGTGTGTGTGTGGCGTCTCCCCCCCCCCCCCCCCCCCCCCGCTTGGACAATTCGATGCGACACACTCTTCGAGGTAAAAAGTAGATATTATATACATCCTCCCCCCCCTCCCCATAAAAATTCTTGGATCCGCCCTTGTATGCTTTCAGTCTACATTCCCTATTCACTACATGTTAAAAGTCCGATTTTTAATAATTAATTAGACGAAAACCCTTGGTCAGATCTTTTTCAAAAAATTATTTTATGCGTGTTTGTTATCGATTAAATAACGTATTAAAAATTCAGATTTTAACTTAATATCTGAGCAATCTTAATTCAAATAAAAAAATATTAATATTTACAAAAAAATTTCTTATAAATATTAGGAAAAACATTCCATATGTGACCTTTTGTTATTTGATAATTGAACATTTCACAGAAATCTTTATTTTTTGAATTCTAGTTCCAGAGTACATGAATGAAGCTTTCTTTACTTATTATATTAAAAGAAATGTTCTTAAATTTTTATTCGTTTATTAATAAATATTAATATTTCAGAAGCCAATCTATTTTAAAAATTATTTATTTCCGTGTATAATACATGTGATTTAAAATCAATAAAAGCCACTGAGAAGAAATTAAGCATATTATTTGACTTATTTTATATTTGTTTAAATTAATTTTTTCATAATAAAAGTTGTTATAGGAAATAAGGACTATATCTTTTATGCAGATAATTTATATTTTACTGCCAATACTAGACACTTTGTTGACTTCTTCGGGTCTCAAATAGTTAATTTCCCTCGCATATTTGTCATTTTTATAATAAATATGCAGGGAAATTAACTATTTGAGCTCCTGAAGAAGTCAACAAAGTTGACGAAACGTTGGCCTTAAAATATAAATTACTGCATAAAAGATATAGTCCTTATATCCCTATAACAACTTTAATAATTTAATCGATGGACTTAAATATTCAAAATAATTAATAAAAGCTACACCATACTCCAAAATTTTAAAAGAAAGTTTAAAAAACAATATTTAATACTAAATTTTATTCTATTTGACAAATAATTGACTCACTAATATTAACAATATAAATATAAGCCATTCACTAATTGAAAATATTAAATAATAAAATCTTTTAAATGTTTTTAGGTTTCAATAAAATAACGTTATATAAATTTGCTTTTGCTTAAAATGCCCTCTTTTAATTTTGTTAAGAACATGCATTTTAGGTAAATGATTTTTTTTTTAATACAAAGTAGGTACTTTTATTTTGAATAAAAATAAAAATACCTACTTTGTAGTAAAATTAAGTTTTAAAAAATTTTGATTCTTTGATTTAAGAATATTATAATAATAAAAAAAAACAATTTCATATGTTAAAAATTTTAAATTAATCTTTATTATTTTATTTATTTATTATTTTATTTATTTATTTATTATTTTAGTTATTTATTTATTTATTATTTTATTTATTTGTTTGTTATTTTATTTATTTATTATTTTATTTATTTATTTATTATTTTATTTATTTATTTATTATTTTAGTTATTTATTTATTTGTTTATTATTTTATTTATTTGTTTGTTATTTTATTTATTTATTTATTATTTTATTTATTTATTTTAGAGAGCTCTACCGTTTCTGGATTGAGCGAATTTGATTATCCGAATGCACTTCCCAATTTACGACAACTTACACTAGTGAATAAAGTGCCATTACCGCCAGAAGTCTTGGAGCATTTTGGACGTATCCTTTTCAATTAATTAATTAATTAACTTCGTAATATACTCAAAAAAAAGAAAAGAAGAAAGTTCGTTCTATTAATAAACATGTTTGTAATTCCCATTAAGAAGAACTAATTAGATTTTACACTCTTTAATTTTAAAAACATACAGTTTAAAATTGTTTAAAATATACTTTACTTTTATTTGAAATTTTAACACGTTGTAATGATAAAAAAAATCTTAAACGGACAAATTCAAACTTAGTTAACTTCAATGCAGTGAAAACTTAGTGTTGCCTTATTTCTAGGCGCGTCGACAGGAACCTCCCAAACATATCATTCGACTCAAACTCACTGGAATTCAAGGGCAGTTCCAGGGGGGGATCCTCTCCCCCCCTCTTCCATACAGGCCCGTGTCTGGCGGGAGTGCAACACGTGCGTGAAGCCAAAAAACGGCGGCCAAATCGACAGGGAATTTATAACAATTTTTTATTTTTATTTTTTATTTTAATGAACTTAAAATATGAGATATGAAATTTGTAAAAAAAAAACATTTTTTTTTTTAATTTTTAAAATTGAAAATAAAGTTCTATGTGTGGTGTGTGTGGAGGGGGCGCCTCTGCCCCCCCGCTTGGACAATTCGATCGCGACACATATATATTCTATATATATATATATATTCTATATATATATTCATATATATTCTTATACTGTATAAGGCTCAAATTCGTCCCTGTCTCGAATATGGCTCTCATCTGTGGAGGGGTGCCTCCAAGCATTCTCTTGCTACACTGGATGCAATTCAGAAGCCAGCAATTAAACTAATAGGAGACCCGGCTCTAACCAACTCACTCGACTCCCGAAGAACCGTTTCTGCCCTTTCTCTGTACTACAGATACTATCACGGTGTCTGTTCAGTCGAGCTGAAATCAATTATCCCCCTAATGCCCTCTTTACGAGAAACACGCGGTTTTCTAACGCTCAGCACCCATTCGCTGTCAAATTGGATAAAAGTCGAACAAGCGCTTTCGCCAACTCTTTTATCCCTATGACCTCCAGAGACTGGAACTCGCTCCCTGCCACCATCTTTCCCGCGACTTAGAACTTTCAGCTATTTAAGACCCGTATCCACAGATAACTTCGACCCCCTCCCAGCCCATAAAATTATTTCTTCTTCTTTTCACGATGGAGGGGCCAACCTTTAGGGGTTGCACTCTTGGTGTAACTCCTTCTCTCATCATTTTCATTAAAAAAAAATGTTTTTAAATTTAATAAACTATCGATAATAATGTTTGGTTAAATCATTCAATGATTAAACAAAAAATCTCGTTTATTTACCATGGAGAGTAACGAGTCTAAGTAATTATTCGGGCTTGAAATAAAGGGAAATATCGTGGGCAATAATTGATAAATGTTTGATTATGCCTTTATCATTACAACGTTTGAAAATCTCAATAAAAATATTCAAAAATAAACTGATATGGCCATCCACATGACTTTACCATACGCCTGGCTCCTCTCTTATATTTAACTAGCTGACACCCGGGCCGTCGGCCTGGCGCCACCTAGCCCCTGACGGGGAGCGTCTCGTTTTATGGTTAAAATTTATATAGATAATAGCTGACACGACCACGCGATACTGTGACTAACTCTTATCCTTCACGCCATAATAGTTTTGAAAATAAATTGAAAATCCAAATAATTATAGAATAGGTATTAAAACAGTAAATGAATTATATATTACTTGTCAAAATTGTTCCTTTAACCAAAAATAATATTGACAGTTGAAAGATTTCCAAAAAGCTATTATCGGCCATCTTGTTTGTTTGCTTTTACCCCCCAGAGAGGCGCTGGCATTGTTTCCTCGAAAAAATATTTTTTACATGCCACATGTGTGATATCTATAAAAACACTCGTGTATTTGAATGGAATGTTGTGTGAAAATTTCAAAGAAATCGGTGAAGAACTTTCTGAGATCCTTCAACGTATCACTTAAGCGTAACAGTACATTTTTATTTATATAGATTAAATAAAATCATTTAGGGGGTAAGAGTCAAAAAATGAAAATCTAGGCCCTTGGACCAAACTCAACCAAATTTTGTATAGATAATCAGTGGGCCCTCAGAAGTGCTAAGTGGAAAAACTTACCGCCCAAACCTCATGTGGATGGCCATATCAGCTTATTTGATTAGTAAAAAAAATACTCAAAAAAGAACATAGTGTGTGTGTGTGTACCACCCGGATTATATTTTCCACCTTAATACTAATATATAGATATGGAATGCAATTGTATGATGGGTATATTTCCAGAAATTGGCCGTGCTTGGCTCACAATAGACAGTGATATATTTGTTTGGACTTATGAATACGGGTGAGTAATAGCCTAATAGCCCTCGATATTCCTTTAAGAAAATTGTTAAAAAATAACAATCCCTAAACGTTTATTTGAAATCCAAACGTTTTGGTAGAATGGCGTTCTTTATCAATCGAATTTTTTTATAAAATTTAAAAAATAGTTGCTTTATCAAAGAAATATAAAGCAACTATCTAACAATGAGATAGGAAAGTGTAATTATTAACTAATCCATTTTGTTTATTTATATTGTTGACATTGTTAATTATAATTCGCGTTTATTTGAAATCCAAACGTTTTGGTAGAATTGCGTTCTTTATCAATCGAATTTTTTTTTATAAAATTTAAAAAATAGTTGCTTTATCAAAGAAATATAAAGCAACTATCTAACAATGAGATAGGAAAGTCTAATTATTAACTAATCCATTTTGTTTATTTATATTGTTGACATTGTTAATTATAATTCGCGTGAATGTTTTTATATGTATTTGGAATTCTGATAAATAAAGCCTATATTGTGAGGTGTAATCTTGTTCAATTTATTTAACAGAATTCCAAATATATATAATAAAAACATTCACTCGATTTATAATTAACAAAGTCAACAAAAAGAAGAGAAAATGCCTATCAATCTCTAAAGTGTGAAATAAAAATAGGAGATACTATAATAGAACAAGGCTCCAAATTCAACTATTTAGGAGTAGAAATATCGACCAATGGAATTTGGGAGAAGTCAAAATTCAAGTGATTAAAGGAACCCGAATATCCGGCTGCTCGAACAATTTAATATGGCGAAACAGATATAGGTCAACAGAGAGCAAAGTTCGCATTTATAAGACGAGTGTTGACATATGCTGCAGAGACACGGCCTGATACAATTTCCACCTAACAACTTCTCCGTAAAACCGAGATGAGGTTATAATTAGAACTATACAAGAGATAGATCTTTGACTGTACGGAAGTGAAACCTGGGTCACGAACAAGAGAGAAGACAGCCGAATTACAGATGCGGAGATGCGTTTCCTTAGAGGCGTCAAAGGATATAGAAGACTAGATAAAATAAGAAATAGTCAAATAAGAGAAGAATTCCAAATATCAGGGATAAATATAAACAAAATTGGATTGACCACCTCGAAAGGATGGAAGACTCACGTCTGCCAAAATATGCCCTGAACTATAAACCCTAAGGAAAAAGAGATCGCAGACGTCCTAGAGGACGTTGGCAGAATAATGTCTTAGCCGGAACAGGCTTAACGGCCTAATCCTTGACTGCAAATGATGATGATGACAAGAGATATAGTCCCCATAGAACATTTAAGGCAGATAAGCGACATACCCGATATAGTCGACTGGGTCACTACATCAGAGTCCCGAAAACTCAGCCTAATGTGGATCGAAGGGTGGCCGAGCTTGTGAAAATGCCGTGTTATCGGGAATGGGGTTAAGAATAAGTTCAAGTGTTTCCTCAGAAAATACAGTACTGTACTTGTATGTATTGTTTGCTTGAGAATACAGCATAGAATAAACTGCCCAAATAACCTCAAACAAAGGAAAAGTACGTATTTAATTGAAAAGTTTTTGTTTTGCCGAGAGTAGCAGAGTTGTTGATTCACAAAGAGAAACAAAGAGGTTGTCCTCTACTTGATTTTAATTTTAACTGCCTCCTAGCTAAGTAAAGATCGAAAATTTTCAATATCCATACGGTATTGACTCCATGAATAATATTTATAATTAAAAAAAGACTGATGATGAAGACCAAGTCTTCGAAACTAGTCTCAAACAAATAAATAATATATATATAATTTCTATATATATGTGTGTATGTTTATTTGAATTAAGCAGAGGACAACCTCTTTGTTTCTCTTTGTGAAAAGTACGTACTTTTATGCAGGTCTTTACTGCATGAGATTGGGGGTTTTACGCCCTGCTAGAATGAGGCCGAGTTATCCGGACTGCCGGATTATCGAGTGCCGAGTTTTCAGGGCTCTACTGTATTAGAAAAAGAGAATGGACAGCCCAGGTATGTCATATGAGAGAGGACAGACTGGCAAAGGTCCCAAAAGAATGTTGTCCCAGGGTGTAAGAAGACGAGGAAGGCCAAAAAAGATGGAAAACGGGCCTTAATTAATGTACACTCTGAGTGAAAGTCGAATATAACAACGTCCTTTATTTGGAGAAACAGGCTTATTGAGAAAATTAAGAACAAAACAAGTCAACAATATAAATAAACAAAGTTAATTAGTTAATAATTAAACTTTCCTATCTGAATCGTCTTATGTTGACATTGTTAATTATAAATCGCGTGAATATTTTTATTATGTATTTGGAATTCTATTAAATAAAGCCTATATTCTGAGGTGTAATCTTGTTCAATCAACTATCCTATGGTAGTTGCTTTATATTCCTTTCAGAATTTCTTATTTTTAATTATCTGCATTCAAAAAATATCTTCCCAGGCTGTTCTTTAACCTATAAATAGTCATTATTAGCAAATAATAAAGAAAATTATATACAAGTAATTCCATTACTGACACTGATTAATTATATTTATTAATAAGTTGTTTGTTGTAGGGAAATAAGGACAATAGCTTATGCAAATAATTTTTAGTCAACTTTGTTGACTTCCTCAGGACTCAAACAAATTAACTTGTTTGCATATTTGTCATTTTATTAAGATCCGGGTGATGACTGGCCTTATGTGCTTACTAAGAATGAATATATTAATAAAATGAAGTTAATTTGTTTGAGCCCTGAGGATGTCAACAAAGGTGACAAAACGTTGGCAAAAAATAAAAATTATTTACATAAGCTACATAAATAATCAAAATAACATTTATTTATTTTTTAGATCTGACGTTGCATTTTTCGACAGTCTCAATGAGACAATTATGTGCGTGGGATTAGTGAAACCGAAACCTGGAGTGTTTCATAATATAGTCAAATATCTTCTTATACTTACAACTTCCGTTGAAATTGTCATTCTTGGTGTTACTTTCTCTAAATCCAAAGAAGGTATTTATTTATTTATTTAATGGACATATTGTTGTATTAATAATGTAGTTTTTTAAGCTTAAATTTGTCTTAAGAGTAAATAAAATTGCAAGCTAAGTTTCACATAAATAAAAAAAACCTTGGGCAACAACGTACTAAATGGTCTCTAGATTTAAGTTTTTATGCAAAAAAAGAACACTATAAAACATTGAAATGACGATTTAAATACATTTATTTGTATAATAGCTTTTTACTTTACCATACAGGGTATGGTCAAGTATTGTAATCGTGCATGAAAAAAGTGGTTTTTTAATTATTTTTTTCGAAATATCTAAAAAACGGCTCAAACTATTTTGATTAAAAAAATTGAGCGAAACCATGGCATTTCGCTCTACAAAAAGCTCTAAAAGTGAACATCGAAAAAATTATATTTTTCGAGATAATAATTGTTTTGTCAAAATGTCTGTTAGTTAGTTAGTCTGTGCGTTACCAAATTTTTGTGGACGAGCTAGCTCAAAAACTAGTATGAATATCGAAACCAAATTTCCCACGTAGTTTTGGTCCATTGAGATTAAGAGCTGATTAGATTTTGGTGCATATAGACCCAAAATTAAAGGGGGTGGAGGGGTGTTAAAAATTAATAATCTAGGACGTTTGAGCAAACCCAACCAAATTTTGTATACATAATCAGTGGGTCCCCATAAGTCTAAAATGCAAAAACTAACCGCCCAAATGGGGGGGGGGGTTCAATAATAATTGTTTTGTCAAAATGTCTGTTAATCTGTTAGTTAGTTAATTAGTTAGTCTGTGCGTTACCAAATTTTTGTGGACGAGCTAGCTCAAAAACTAGTATGAATATCGAAACCAAATTTCCCACGTAGTTTTGGTCCACTAAGATTAACAGCTGATTAGATTTTGGTGCATATAGACCCAAAATTAAAGGGGGGGGGGTTAAAAATTAAAAATCTAGGTCGTTTGAGCAAACCCAACCAAATTTTGTATACATAATCAGTGGGTCCCCAGAAGTCTAAAAATTCAAAAACTAACCGCCCAAATGGGGGGGGGGGGGGCTGGAGGTTCAAAAAATGAAAATCTTGGCCATTTACCAAACTCAACCAAATTCTGTACTACAAGGAGCCTAAAAATGCAAAAACAAACTACCCCCCCCTACATGATTATAAATAATTTAATTAAATATTAATGTAAGTGATGGGCCAGATTGTATGGTAAAGTCAAGTGGATGGCCACATCAGAACACGTCAACTTATTTTTTTAAATTTTGTCAGAAACGGATTCAGCAGGCTGAAAAACATATTTTCATACCAAACACGAAATTTTCAGCCCCCCCCCCCCCCCCCCCACAGGTCAATTTTGAAAATTGGGTCAAAATGCTATGAAAAACCCTGTGGCAAGTTTCGGAATTTTGGCGCCCCAAAAGGCCAAAAATTACCACTGTGCGCTCTCCGGAATTCGCTTAATATTTAATGTTATTCTTGATGATGAGATAATCTCACAAAAATCTCCAAATCTAGATGACTTCAGTCATAATTTCTATTTTTATAGCCGGGCTTCATGCTAGCCAGTGGGTTTTGTCACCTGGGGCCCGTCTTCGGCGGGCCTCTAGCAAGCAAAATATAATACAATAGCTCAGATTTTAAGCTAGAAGACATCTGATCCAAATACAAAGTTTCTAATTCTATAAGAATCTCGAGCCGTTTTTAGGTCAATTGCGAATGGAATTAAAATATTTTGACCACCCTCCCCCAATTTTATTTATTTATACAAAGTTATATTGTATTATTATTTATTTTTGCGTTTTTAATAAATAGCTATAATTATGTTTGATTTAAATAAAAATCAAACCTTTAATTTTGTTTAATTATTTACTTAGTTATTAATTAATTAATTATTTATTTTTTAATATAATTCTCTAAGGTCCCCTTGGCGCCCTAGAGGAGATGCATTTACTGCCCGACCCTGTGTTCTCCCTTCCCACGGACGGTGTCCAAATGACGTCCATCGCCGGAACAAAAGACGGACGCATTTTCCTTGGCGGTCGAGATGGATGCTTTTACGAATTACTTTATCAGGTGATTAACCAAACACAAAACAACTTCTCACTAAGGGCCAGTTGTATGTCGGTTGGTAAACTCTTTTAAACGTTGACAAAGGGTAAAAACCTTAAAATGCACCTTGTCCCCGGTGGGATGGCCAATCAGATGACAGGCACTTTAAAAAGAGTTTACCAACCGACAAGAAACTATAATCCTCGGTTTATTATACTCTAGGTTGAGAGTTACGCTGGAGTTCCAAACAATATGAATTTCATAAAACAAAATAGGGCTCGCCCTGAGTCAAGGGTAGGAAAATAGGTTGGCAGCGGCCAAATTCCCTGCATTTTTAACCGACTTCAAAAAAGGAGGAGGTTCTCTATTCGACTGAATTTTTTTTTTTTTTTTTTTTTTGTGCCTATGTTACCTCATATCTCCGCCAATTCTCAACCGATTTTGAAAATTTTTTTTGCATTGGGTCCAGTCTAGCTTCTGATTGGTCCCATTTTTTTTTTCGTTTTTTTTTCATAGGTATTAGACCTTTTTTATTAGGTTTGTTTAGACCTAACCTCTTTGTTTATGAACCGATTTCGATGGTTCTTTTTTTATCCGATAGGGGGTGTCTTGGGGATGGTGTCATATTAATTTGATCAAGTTCTGATGATATGATCACTAATTAATAACATCACTAAAAAGAGAAAAATAAAAATAATTTTTAAGAAAAAAATAAAAACCGACTTCAAAAAATTAAATACAACAAATAAAATACACTAAAAGGTATAAAATAATTATTATCTTATTTAGTTACAACTAAACGACGAAATATTAACATGAAATTACTTTTTGAATTATTATCATTTCCGTCCATAATTTAATTTATAATTTGAAAGTTTATATTGGGAAAATAAGGACAAGTTTTTTATGTGTGACTTTTTTATTTATCCACCAACGTTTCGTCGACTTTGCCGACTTCTTCAGGGCTTCAAATAGTCATGTCACACATTCGTTTAAATTTTCTTATTACCTTCGTTACCATTGAAGGCCATCAGAATACAATTTTCAAAAGATATTTGGCACATTCACAAAAAACACAATTTTTTCTCTTTTAATAACAACCTTATCAATACAGAACAGAACAGTAATCACTTCTTACAAAAAAATAGAATAGAATATTTTTACTTTTTTATCCCTATATACAAATTATATAATATACAATTCGAGGTTGAGATTTTTGTATATAGGGATAAAAAGTAAAAATATTCTATTCTATTTTTTGTAAGAAGTGATTACTGTTCTGTTCTGTATTGATAAGGTTGTTATTAAAAAGAGAAAAAAATTGTGTTTTTTGTGAATGTGCCGAATATCTTTTGAAAATTGTATTCTGATGGCCTTCAATGGTAACGAAGGTAATAAGAAAATTTAAACGAATGTGTGACATGACTATTTGAAGCCCTGAAGAAGTCGGCAAAGTCGACGAAACGTTGGTGGATAACAAAAAAGTCACACATAAAAAACTTGTCCTTATTTTCCCAATATAAACTTTTCAAATTACTTTTGAAGTTGGTGCCAAACATATACCTTTTATGAATCGCACTCGACGGATCTTACTTAGTACGTTTGGAGGGTATGCTCGCTTATAGGTATAGTTTGTTTGGCACCGACTTCAAAAAGTAATTTCATGTTAATATTTCGTCGTTTAGTTGTAACTAAATAAGATAATAATTATTTTATACCTTTTAGTGTATTTTATTTGTTGCATTTAATTTTTTGAAGTCGGTTTTTATTTTTTTCTTAAAAATGATTTTATAGTTATTTTCAGAAAAAAAAACAATTACGTTTAAATTTTTTTGTTTTGTATTCATTGATTAAATAAATGAATGTCTTGTATTCTTTTATTATTTAAAAACAATCAAAATTTTTTTTCTATTTTATCATATAAAAATAAAGTGGTAAAAATATAAGTATATAGATACAACAAAACTGAGACAAATAATGTAATTTTAAAAATTTGAAATGTATTGAATAAGTGAATATTAAATTTTAGATAGAATATGGACCAATCTTCAATGAAGAGTAAAAGAACTCCCAATTTCACAATAGAAGAGGAGAAACGTCTTGTTTTTCTTGTTAATAAATATAATGATGTGTTGGAATCTAAGCGTTCAGATTCTGATGATAATTTAAAGAAAAAATATATGGGATGATTTGGCATCAGAATTTAATGCTGACTCCAATCATTTCCGATCTAATTTTATTCTACGAAATAAATATAATAATATAACTATTTTATTAGAAATATCTATTTTCTTCGATTTTAGTTTGAAATTTTTTTAATTTAATTTATTAAATATTTACTTTTAAAAAATATACCTATATAAATGTGGGATCGGATACACTAATCCCAGGCGTGTTCTTCTTTATTCAATGGAACTGGTTGTCTAGGGTAGGAGATTTATCAAATAAAAGTTTCACTTATAAGACAAAATATTTATTAACAAGTATAATATTCTAAATACAGGTGAATGGATACTTTTATTCGAAGAGCGTTAATTATAAAGGCGTAAGAGAGTTCGTAAAGGGGTTGCTGAATCTATCGTCTATCGTTATCCCAGGTAACACACAATATCCTCAGAATATTCTAAGAAGATTTAAATGTCCTTAGAATATCCTTAGAATATTCTTAGGATATTGTGGTTACCTGGGATGCGTGTTCGTGTGTCTGCCGGTCAGATTGCAAGTGTCTCGTTTGATGGTCAGATCGGAAGGATGGAGGGGGACATAACTTCACATGACAAAATGGAATGTGGAATAATCAGGTAGTGGGAAAACTGGGATATTTCCTTACACTCACTTTCTCTTCAGAGAATGGTCTTTGTTGAAAGGAATCAAATACCTTTGTGCAAGGGTTCGTTTATCGACTGAAAGGGTCTTCAGTTGACGGTCACATTGTTTGGCAGATGAGTGCGATTGAAAAATTATATTATAATATTTCAACTCCACATAAATGATGTCAAATCGTACCTGATTCAGTTTTTTGCTAATAAAAACGAGAAGTTTTATGAACGTGGGATTATGATGCTGCCTGAAAGATGGTAAAAGGTCATTGATCAAAATGGGCAATACATTACAGAATAGTTATTTAGTTCCATGAAAAAATTGTCTTTGATTTTCTAAAATAAATCCGCAATTACTTAGTTGCCAATCCATACTATTTAAATATAATAATTAAACCCTTCTTTATGTTTTCAGAAGATTTCCCCCCCCCCTTATAATAATCTAAAAGATACAATGTTTGTTTGTTTGTTTAGGCGGAAGCCAGCTGGTTCGGGAAGCGTTGTCGCAAAGTGAACCATTCCACGAGTCGGCTCTCATTCCTAGTCCCTTCGTTTGTCAGCTCAGCGTTAAGCGAGAACTCGCCCATCACTCAGTTGACCGTGGACAATTCCAGAGGGTTTGTTTACACACTGGCTGAGAACGGAACCATCGAAGGATACGCCCTCAACCGAGAAGGCGTCGTCACTCGGATTGCCAGAATTAACCAGACCACGCTTGTACGCCGCGTCCTCGAAATCGTCAGGTTATTCATTTTACAAATAATCATCATCATTGAGTACACCGTCCTAAGACTGGTTTGACACAACCACCCGTCTCCGTCATGACTCGCATCCCATATCCTTAATTATTTATGCGAAATATTCTAATCTCGGCTTCCCCTTTTCCCCCCTCCAAGATATCCCTAAGCAATCCCCCGTGTCTCAGTGTGTGCCCCATCATCTGACCTCTTCTCTTCCTCAGTCTTTTCCCACAAAGTTCTTCATTCTCCGATTCTTTACAAATAATCTCATCTAATCTATCTACTCTTATTAAACGAGCAAAAATTGTATATTTGTTTATATATATATATATCATTTGTTCTATTTTGAAAACGGCTCTACCGATTTTGATGAAATTCACGACTTAGGGGGTTTTTGGGATGACAATTCGATCTGTCACGGTCTCATCTTCGACAAAATTGTTTATGATGGGTTTTTTCGTAATCAAATTAATTATTCTCAGGTAGACAGATCCAAATCTTGGAGTTTAAAAAAAGGTTTTCCTTTTACTATTGTACCCAGACAGACAATGGGTTGGGCTAATTGTTCTCAAAGGCCTTGAAGAACTATTGTGATTGTGGTGTGTTGTTGTCAAGCATTAACTAAACCCGAACAAAGCTCGGTCTTCCAGGTATATATATATATATATGATATTTGTATTTTTTTTTTTTTAAACGGCTCTAACGATTTTGATGAAACAAACTCTATTAACAAGTTTTGAGGATGAGAAAGCGATCTTGATGCCGAGCGGGGGTGGATGTGGGGGGTGCAGAAGGTGGGGGCAGTGGTGGGGGATCCCGGGGTAGGGCGAGGTTTCGGGGGTGGGGTCGAACAGGGTGGAGGTGGGGGGTACAGTGGTCGAATACTTATAACTGAAGGAAGAAGTTACCGAGCATTGCTCGGTGCCTCCAGGTACTTAATTATTAATAAAGTTGTTGTATGGAAATAAGGATAATAGTTTATGAAAATAATTTTTATTTTTTGCCAACGTTTCGTCAACTTTGTTGACTTCCTCTGGTGTTTTTTTTTTCGTTTTTCGTTTTGAGAAAAATTAAAATAATAAAAATGTATACATAGAAAAGAACAAAAAAGAAAGATATTTTAAGATTTAAAAAGGAGAATATTTTCAATCTGTTTGATGACTGGCCTTATGTGTTTGCTAAGAAAGAATATTGATAAAATGACAAATATGCAAAGAAGTAAATGTATTTGGTATGCAAAATGACTTTTTTGTGTGTGTTGATTTGTTTTTGTATGTATTGAGGTCAAGGTTTGTTTGTGATTTAAAAATTGTTATAACATCTACTAATTGAGGCCTTTCATTTTTTAGAGCCCTGAGGAAGTCAACAAAGTTGACGAAACGTTGGCAAAAAATAAAAAATTATTTGCATAAGCTATTGTCCTTATTTCCCTACAACAACTTTATTAATTTAATCGATGGACATAAATAATCAAAATAATTATTAATTATTATATTTTATAATTGATTTAATCATACAAAATTTGATTGAGTTTTGTCAAAAGGCCTGAAATTCTCATTTTTTGACCTCCATTTTAAAATTTTGTGGACAGACAACAATGAAAAATTCAAATAAAACATTATATAACTTAACAAATAATATTCAACAATTTTAAAATAATGAAAACATTGTGTATCAGTGGTATTTAATAAAGTAAAGAAAATTTTAAAAGTTTCTAAAATTTCCTTTACTTTATTTAAAATGTTTCACCAAGGACCCATACCATTCTCCCTTAACAAAAGTTGTATTTAACTTTTATATATCTTAAGCTGTGACAACTCGAAACTCAAAAAAGTCAATTTTACAGGAGGAAAAAAAAAACATTTTGAAAATGTATTTTCTATATACCACACTGAGTTACCAGGTGTCTTAACCATCGTTTTGTAGGATAATATAATTTTACTTAAGAGAAAATAAAAAAACATTTAAAAAAATGAAAATTTTAATTATTGAATTGATTTCGATTGTTAAGTAGTGATTGTTTATTATTTATGACAAAAAAAAAAATAGAAAAATTGATTTACATGTTAAAATTTGTGAAAAAATCACTCATTACCGTTGAAATATTCAGAAAACAATGTATTTATTGCAAATTTAACAACTTTACCAAGATTTAATGCCCAATGATATTCATTTTGTGTTTGTCAATTAACAATCAAAGCATAAACAATCGAAAAGACAACAATTGAATATTTGAATTTAAAATTTTTAAAATTTAATTTTTACATTTTTAAACAAATTATTGTTTTAGGTTAAAAATAAAATAAAATGAGAGAGTCTTCTGTTTTTTAAATAAAATAATTTTTAATTATTTCTAGAGACTATAGTTTCGAAGGCATTGCCAAACTATAGTCTCTAGAAATAATTAAAAATTATTTTATTTAAAAGCAGAAGACTCTCTCATTTTTATTTTATTTTTAACCTAAAATAAAAACAATTCTGTTACCATAGACAGTGAAATCTTTTATTCAACTAATAAATTATTGTTTGTTTGTTTGTTTTTTTAATAAAAAGTTTTACACAATCTGATGTTTTTATCATTTGTAATTTTTAATTCTCTGCTTAAGGTAGTTGTTCCGCCAAATTGGTTTTCTTAGGATATTTTTGAAATTTAGACAGATTATTATTTAAATCCTTCTGCATCGATTGGTAGCAAAACGAAATTTATGAACAATATAATTCCGGAGATATTAAATTCCAAAGATAGAGTTTTTCGGGCTCTTTAACATTGCACTCTACGGGATATCGGAAAGTGTACATAAATATTTAATTATAATTAAGAAACCCTTCTTACCATTTTTATAAAAAACTAAACCAACATTAAACAATAACCAATACATATTTTAAGACAATTTTGATTCATAGTTACAACACAGTTTCTGAGATAATAAGGAATAAATAATGAAAAATGTATAAAAAAAATTTACACTAAAAACAATTTGGCAATAGCGCATTTATTTAACCAGCGAAAGATGTATAAAGCGCGCATGCGCTAGATTTTTTTCAAAATTATAATTTTCATTTGGTGTTGATTAGATTTGTTAAAAAATAACAAAACGATTTTTATAGAAATTTAAAATGTATTTTATCTGTCATTTTAATATAAAAATATTCAATCTCTTACAATGGTGCCAAATTTGTCAAACGAGCACGGGATTGGATAGAATTGGTACATAAACAGCAAAAAGTTTGTGCTTATGAATTATGAATCCATATGTCTGTTCTATATACTCTAGCATTAACTTTTAACAACTACCTTAATCTAGCATGATGGGGGTGATTTTTTTAATCAAATGGTATAAAGATCGTATTTTTTATTTTTCGGACTTAGGGGTATCACAACTTAAGTGACGATATATATAAGATGATAATAATTTATTTTGCGTGATGTTTCAGGACCCTTGATTCTGATGTGTTCATCCCCCTGGCCTCGATCTCTGCCATCGAGTCTAGCGAGTCGGTGCACATGCACCTGGTGGTCGTCAGCCATGCCGGGGCTCGGCTCTACTTGGCCTGTGCTGGCTCAGGCACTGACGGATTCGTCCTCTATCATGTCCGATTACCGCCCGGCTACACTGCCACCACCAGCGGACACAGACCCATCAATGTTCATATGGCCAAATACTCACATGGTTAGTCATTACTCAACCAGCCTATTTATATCTAACGAACGAATAAATTAAAAATGTGTAAATAAATACACATATCGTCAGGTAGAAGGCTATTTGACTCAATCGCCACATTTTGCGATATTGAGTTATACCGGGTGAGTTTTTACTTTATCCAATGGGTAAAGTATTGTAATCGGTCTGACGTGCCGTCTTCAAAGGGTCCTCAGGTAAAGACTACGGAACCCATGGACTCAATTAAGGTCACAAATTGTAGTATTCAATTAGATTAAATTTTAGCACGTGACGATTTTGACAAAAATTGCACTGGGGCCAAAAAGTGCCATTTTTTTTGGAAGTGCGTGGGGATGGATGGATGTTATCGTTTTTTTCGTCCACGATTTTTTCCACACCGTTGCACCAATTGTAATGAAAATAAAAACCTAACATTATTTTAACAAAATAAAGCGCTGATTAGTTTTTGGTACATATCGGCCCACAAAAATTAGTACTTTATTAGTTTTTTCTAAATACCTTGAAAATGACTTAACCAATTTTGATGAAATTTAATATTGTAATTGAGTACATTAAGGACCACAAAAATGGTCATATAAATTTTTTGTAAAATTATATTTTAAAGTACTTTTACCCTAGACTACGATAGTTCATTGGATAAAGTTTAGCAACGATCCGTTGCAGTTTATTTTATCTTGAAACTCAAAAACAGTGCATTATATGGAAAAAAGTTTCAAATAAAATTGAATAAAAGATTTCACTGTCGATGGTAACAGAATTGTTTTTATTTTAGGTTAAAAATAAAATAAAATGAGAGAGTCTTCTGTTTTTTAAATAAAATAATTTTTTAATTATTTCTAGAGACTATAGTTTCGAAGGAATTGCCTTCATCATCAGTCTATCACAAATATTTCAAATTAGTTACAAATTAAGATTTATACATAGAAAATTTTGAAAAATATATAATGTCTTTTTCTTCATGTTTCTTCTTGGGAGATTTGAATATATAGTATATTATATTCAAATCTCCCAAGAAAAACATGAAAAAAGACATTATATATTTTCAAAATTTTCTATGTATAAATCTTAATTTGTAACTAATTTGAAAATATTTGTGATAGACTGATGATGAAGGCAATGCCTTCGAAACTATAGTCTCTAGAAATAATTAAAAATTACTTTATTAAAAAACAGAAGACTCTCTCATTTTATTTTATTTTTAACCTAAAATTTCAAATAAAAGTTTGTTTATATCGAGGGGGAAACTAAACTACGCTATTGTTTATCGACCTAGAACAAGCTTTCAAGGGTATTTCAATGTCAAGTTCTGTTTTTAAATGGAATGCTATATTTTTCTATACGTCTACTTAATCTACAAAAAAACAGAACAACTTTCATAAGAACTATTTTTTTATACATCAAATAAAAAAAATATATGAATATATCATTATATTTAATGAAAATATTAATTTAATTGTGAATGTTGGTGAATGTCAGGAACTATCGTGATGGTGTCGTCTCCGAATCCTGAAAGAAACATCCTCTGGTGCCTGAGCAGCGACCCCTTCCCGTTTCATCCCCATCTTGTGGAGGCTCAGTCGATCGCTCCTCTGGATGGCCCCGCATGGGCTCTAGCTGAAATTCGACCACCTGCCGAGGAATCACAACCACCTCTGGCTGTCAGACAACATGCAGAACCACCAGCCAAATATATCATTCTCACCCCACAGGTAAACGTCTTCTCTCTAATCAAACGCTTTTTTTTGACGTGACAACGTCTTATAATTCGATGAAGCCGGCTGCACGCTCGAAAAAACATGACTCATGCGGCGTTACCTCGCTCTGAGGCGTTCCATTTAAGGCTTGAAGTGCAAGCGAGAGCGCGGAACGAGCGACAAAGATTGAGGAGGGCTTTTCAAAAGCTACAGTTACAAAAATTTTAATGATGTTTCCAAATTTTAAATTTAAGATTTATGAACAATAATTTAATCACAGTTTATTCTTATAATAAATTATTCAAAATTATTACTTTTTTACAACAAATTACAATTAAATTTGCAAAAATAATTAAGTAACTAATTGAACAACAACTTTTATTTAGTTTACTTGCTGAAAGAAATAATGTCAATACAAAATTTATTATTATAAAATAATAAAATCAAAAATTAAATTTTAACAGTCGAGTAGAAATTTAAAACAATAAATTTTATTCAAGTATTTTGTAAATTTGAAATGATTTTCTGAACGAAGAATTTTATGAAAAAATCGGTTGTCTGTAAAGTCGGTTTACTGACGATATTGAACGTGACAACGTCATAAGAAAATACCATTCCATCAGTATTTTCTTATGACGTTGTCACGTTCAACTATCGTCAGTAAACCGACTTTACAGACAACCGATTTTTTTTTTAGATAATATATAAGGAGAAATCATTTGAGGTTGTCCTCTGCTTGATGCAAATGAATAAATAAATAAATTTTTATTTGTTAAAAAATCAGAAGAATATGCTGTTTTTTTTTTTATTATGACTTGTGAGATATTAATTATGTTTAATTTTCTTAAAATTTATATCTCTTCAAAAAGACAGTGTGAAAGACTACAAAATTGGTTACTTTTGGATATCCCTTTATTTACAATTTATTTATATTTTTTTTATCGTCAGTAAACCGACTTTACAGACAACCGATTTTTTTTACTTTCATATGTATATTCATAATGTGAAGTATTGCGATTGCCTCCCGACCTCCTGACACTATGAGGGCTTCTATCTCAGAGATGAAAAAAGTTAATTTCGTTTTGGGACTTCTAGGCGGAAGGATTCCTTCGATTCCCTTAATAGTTTGAAACCGAATTTAGAACATAAAACCGGATATTGTGGTCTCCAGAGGCTAAAAATCCATTGGTCCGTGTGTACGTATGTATAGTGTATACCCCCTGCGTTTCGCAACCGTAATTCTTTTAAGCTCGATATAGGCTAGAAGGAGGTGGCTCATAAGTTGTTAGTCGTGTATAAATTTTAATCAGATTGAAATAAAGGAAGGGGGTGTAAATTAGTCATGTCGCAAAAGAAATAAATATTTTAATCGTTCATATCTCGTCTACGGTAATTCGCAGAGCTTTGGGATTTGAACCTTAAGCTATCTAGACACTTTGAGAGCTGATATTCAATAAATTTTTCTCAAGCAAATATTTCTGCATTTTTTTAAAGCCTTTTCATGTCATGATCAAATATCTTCTTTATCATCTCACGAGAAATAGTAGGACATGTAATATAGCTAAACGTAGAATTAAATCGGAACTTTATTAGATACTTACTATCTGTAATGCCCGCCTTCGGCGGCCCTCTTGCTAGCCGGGGAACACGCCCCCTAGACCCCCTCCCCCGAAACCTACCCAGCACTCCCATCCCCCGAACCATGTCTCCCGTGCCCAACCACCACCCCGCACCACATACCCTAACCCACCCCCACTCCATTCTACCCCCGCACCCCACCCTCGAACCATCACTCCACCCCCGAACCCACCCACCCGCACCCAGTTTTTGAATTTCTAGCCTTCTAGTCGCCCACAGATTATTTATACAAAATTTGGTTGAGCTTGGTCCAAGAGCAAGAATTTTCATTTTTTGACCCCTCCCCCAATTTTGGGTGATTAGTTTTTGAATTTCTTGCTCTCTGGAGGCCCTAAGATTATATATACAAAATTTGGTTCATTTGCTCCAAGGGCAAGAATTTCCATTTTTTCACCCCCCCCCCCCCTCTTTTTTTGGGTGGTTTATAGGGGAATTTTTTTAAACAAACAACCTACAACTTTGCTTATAATAAAATTTGCCGTAGGGTTAATAGTTTAGGAGTTATTTGATAATTTTCATTCGTGCCCCCCCAAACCCCCTTTTGGGGTGAAAATATCAAAACGTTATATAGCTAAAAACGTAAGTTAGAAGACATCTGATATAAATGTGAAATTTCATAATAATCCCTTCAGCCATTTTTACGTGAATCGTGAGCAACTTTTCGCGGAAACCACGGAAACAGACAGACAGACAGACATTTTGTTGAGGGTGTTTTCGTTCATAACTTTCCTTGAAACGTGTGCAACCAAAATTTGGCGTGATTTGGAGCAATGTACAGACAAAACCTTCAATTTTATATATATATAGAGATAGATGCCTATAATGTTGGTCTCAAGATTGCAAAGAAATTTGGATTTAATTTTAGCTAATTTAATATTTATACTTTCAAGAGATTTATTAATAACTTATTAAATCAGGGTTTTGTTTTTAATAATTTGTTGTTGTTTTTTTCAGGGTGCTTCTATTTTTGCAAAAATGCGCCCAGTTGATCTTTTAAGACAAGCACTTATTGAAGCCCGCGGGGCCGATGCCGATATCGTGTGTGCTTATTTTAAAAATCACAAAGAAGAACAAGCGTGTGCCACCTGCCTTGTACTCGCCTGTCTAGAAACGGCTCCAAATTTACAGGTAAATAATTTTAAATAAAACAATAAAATATTATCTCTAAGATAAAAGTGAATAGTTAAAATAGTGAAGAATTAAATTAAAACTTGTTTCTATTTTTTTTTCAACTGTTTATTAATAAATTCAGAATTTGATATGGAATAGTCCGCATTTGATTTTTTTTTTTTTTTGGCTTTTCGGTCTTTCTAGCCATAAGCCAATTTACGATACTATTTATTTTTTTTCAAATTTGTCTCTACCCCCGGGGGTCAGATTTTAGCTGGATGCCTTCGAGTCGGATTCGAACCCGGGTCCACTTGGTTAGCAGGCTGGCGCGCTAACCCCTATCCTATCTGACCCCCCCCCCCACCTGTTAATTACCGCATTTGATTTTTAAAATCCTGAATTTGATATGGAAAAGTCCGAATTTGAGGTTAAAAAACCTATATTAGTTAAAACGAAGAACATGTTTGTTTATTTTCTATATCAATAATAATCATTACGAACACGAATTTAGGTCATTTATCAAAGATTTGGGGGGGGGGGGTCAGATAGGCTAGGCGGTAGCGTGACAGCGAGCTAACCAGAGGACCCGGGTTCGAATCCGACTCGAGGCATCCAGCTAAAATCTGACCCCCGGGGGCAGAGACAAATTTAAATAAAGTAAAAAATATAACTAGTATCGTAATTAGGCTTATGGCTAGAAAGGCCGAAAAGCCAAAAAAAAAAAAATTATCAAATATTTTAATAGATATGTTTATATTGCATGTAGGAGGGTCATAATAATTACATTATTGTTGCCATGGCAACCTAATTAGAATCAATTAATTAATTAATATATATCAAGCAGAGTTTTTTTTTTTTATTTATTTAATATCACCGGGAACAAAGCCCATTTAGACAGCACATAAGTAGGGTTAGTGAGGGAGCCGAGTTTTCAGCCGGTAGAAATTTTTATTTGCCAGCCAGGATCGAACCCCGGACCTCCACTCCAACGATCGATGCCGAAGCGAGGCCAGTGCGTTAGCTGACTGAGCTACCCGACTCCCCATCAAGCAGAGTTATATCAATAGAAATATCGATTTTGGGGACCCGGGATTTTGATATTCGGAATTTTGGGGTGAACCCGTTTAATTATATCCAAACGTTTCGGGAGAATTTCTCCCTTTACTACACTGAGATTATTGATTAGAAAAAGTAACTTTTTTTTTTTTATTTTTTATCAATTTCACAAATTTCATTGATAAAAGGAGAAAGAAATTCTCCCGAAACGTTTGAAAATATTTTTTTTTTTTTAAGAAATAAGGTAAACGCTCCAGTAATGGGCCATGCTCCTATAATGGACCACCCCTTAAAAATGTTGAGAAATGAAGGGTCTTTTGTTACCCAGGGCAGTGGAAGGGATAAAGGTCATTGACTACTTCCAGCTAGGATACCTTAGCACTGGAATTCAGTTCATTCCTTTACTTTGTGTCAAATGTGTGGATTATTCTGCTAAAGAGACGAATTTTTTTCAATAAATAATATTTATTTACTATAATGCCTATTTAGTGACTTTAAGGAATATTTAGTACGATAATATGTATAATTCAAATTGTACAGTGCATAAATGATGAAAAACTTAAGATTTCATTGTCAAAATAGGATGGCCCATCATGGGATCATGAATTGTTCAACTGTCCCAGTAATGGGCCAGCCCGGACCAACATAAGAACATGGTATCAATCTGAATTAAGCTTACTGTTGAGAACCTCGATCGAAACCTATCTGATCAGTACAGGTCGGTCATTGTACTATGAATGGTTCCAATAAGGGGCGGGCTGGCCCATTACTGGAACGGGCCGGCCCATTACTGGACCATCGGAATTTTTTTTTTAAGTTTTAGAAAAATATGAATAAAACAAATATATTACACCTCTTTGTAATTCTATGTTGTTATAGACTTGAAAATTGTTCCACAATATATTTAATAGTAGATGGCCCATTACTGGTACGTCGGATAAAATACTGGCCCATTATAGGTGCATCAAGTTAGTTATGGTATATATTTTTTTTTATTTTTCTAAATGCAACTAGCGTGCTAAAATTGGGGTTACAAGTGTAGGACAGATAATAGAATGTCAGGTAAAAATTTGGACCAGTTTGTTTAATTTTACAGCAGTGCAAACTCAGTTTTACTTCAATTTTTCTCTTAGATGGCCCATTACTGGAGCGTTTACCTTATATTTATTTTAATAATAATAATAATAATGTGGGATTTTATTCTTCGCTCCTTTCGCTGTAAAGTGCTTTTGAAAATAGGGATTCATTTTCGCCTTGAGAAAGACTTTTGTTGTTTGTCCGTCAGAATATTTCGATGAAATGACAGGTGAACAGCAAGGACACGCCCCTTTTATAAAGAATCAAGCGCGGGAAAAATTATGCATACGTCATCTAAAAGGCGGGAATGATTAACCAATCAGCTTAATTGCTAATTAGAGCCAGGGTTATAAAAGCAGCCAGCTCCTCGAAGCGAATTCAGTTGTCATGTGTGAGTTGTCACTTGTTGAAACTCATTGAATGAGGCAGCTCTCCGGGGTGACTGATCACCTTGGAACGATTTGGTAGAGACGGCTTGTGTCTAAGAAGTAATTTGTATACACGTTCTGTAACGAAGAAGCAATAAATGCGGGCCTTGTGCCATTATTTCATTAAAAGCATGTTTCCAATTGCCTCTGGCAAGTTCGTATTTTGAAAAGCATTTTTTAACTGCCTAGTGCAAATTATTATTTAAAATAGCATTTTTCTGGCTTTAACGCCGCCAATAGAGATTATAATCTCTGAAGATTATCTCCCATCCAAGCCCGGCTCATATCCTTCCAACTAACCCTTCGAGCCAAGCATAATAAAAATCATCCATCATCTTAATCATTTCCTATAATAATAACAATATTTTTTTTTTTCAAGATATTAATATCTATATGTTAATTTTTCTTGTAAGGTTGCTGAATGGGCCACCCGAGCCTTTTTCCTCTATGGCGGGGAGCCTCGCGTTCAGGCTACCCAAACTCCGATTGCAACGATTACGTCACCAACCCAGGCCGCCCACTATACTCTCTCAAGTAAACCATCAATTATCAATACTAATAATCTGAATCATTTAATAAACAACGTTTCTATTTATTTCTAGACTTTCGGCCAAATATTGCCTCGACGCCCGTTTTAGGAGGCGGCAATGTGGGCGGAATGTCCTCGCCTATGACTATGGCTAGCGAGCATCGTCGAATTAACCCCGAGCAGACTTTAATAGATTCCTCCGCGTTGGTCTTCTCTGCAAAACATGCCGGATTGTATTTATATTTTGGCCGACTTGTTCGACACTTTTGGTCGGATTTATGTGTCAAAACGGCTCTACTGGAAACCAGAGAAGAAGTTGTAAGTGCTTTATTTATTTGATTTTTAAGTAATTTGGTGAAACATATTTTAAATTATTGGATAAAAATACTTATAATTAGTAGAGATTGTGGTGTTGGTGCAAGGTGAAACATCTTTAATAAAGATAAGAGTAAATAAATATTATATTTAATATTGATTTACTATGAGTTAAGGATACTAGGTCACTTTTTAATGTGAAATAAGTGACCTAGTATCCTTAACTCATAGTAAATCAATATTAAATATAATATTTATTTACTCTTATCTTTATAAAAAATACTTGGTAGGTTTCACATTAAGATATTAAAATAAAACGAATTTATTTTTGGAGAGACTTTAATCTCGATATACCGGGTGAGATTTTGATCTTGAGACACTCTTATAACTCAATAACAGTACATTATATGAAAAAAAGTTTCAAATAAAAGTTTATTTATATGGAGGGGAAAACTAAACTACCCTATTGTTTGTCGACCTAGAACAAGCTTTCAAGGGTATTTCAATGTCAAGTTGTGTTTTTTAAATGGAACCCTATATATTTCTTTTCATATTCATAATCTACAAATGAAACTGAGCAACTTTTATTAGAACTATTTTTTTATCCGACATCAAATAAACAAAATATTAAATCAATTATTAGATCTCAAAAAATTATAATAATTATTTTTAACAATTATTCAACTTAATTATTAATCAATAATGACCAAATATTTAATTATTAAATAAATAATTTAATAATTTCTCGACACTATTCTCTGACATTCCAAAATGTTATCGCAAGTTTTCTGAATGAATTCCAGTTCCAATTTCCTTATTTTGGCCTGTTTTCCTTTACATTTCGTGTATTTATTTTTAAACAGATTTACAACACGATAAAATGTAGCTTGTGAGGGTGTATTCCTATCAATAAAACGCTCGGCATCCATCTAAATGGCATCCCCATTACAATCGGTAGAGTCGTTTTCAAAATAGAACTAAGATACATATATATATTTTGCTCGTTTAATAATAGTAGATTTATTTTTTAAGCGGCTGTGTAGCTAATTTTCTTTGATTGTTTTTGTTTTTTAGCTTAGTGAGCGCGATCACCCGCGAAGAGTGCTCCCGTGTCCTCGGCTATGTTCAGACCCTGCATTCGTTTTTGACCCGCAATTCGGCCCTGCTCTGCTGCACAGGCGAGGCCAACGCCCTCTCGGCTGAGCGTCGTTCCCTGGAAGCCCTGAAGGCCCTGGTGGCCCACTCGTGCCAAGTGCTAGGCCTATGGCGAGTACTCTGCGAACACTCTGTCCCCGAAGTGCTGCGCAGCCTGCCGCCCCCGATCCGCGAGCAACTCGTCGCCGCCCGATTCAAACATCTCATCTGTGCCGGACAACAACTCTGCTCGGCGCTAATCAATGCTATTATCAATCAGTAAGGCATAATCGTGATTTCGTAAACGAAGACTGGCTATTTCTAATTAAAAAGACAGATGATGAAGGTCAAAAATTCAAAACTATAGCCTCAATCAAAAAATTATATAAATTCATGTGGGATTTGTATTCTTCACTAATCCCTATCGCGTGGGTTCACTTGTGGCTTGTTGCGTTATGTGTCAAAGGGTTTATCAAATAAATAGTGTTCACTTAAGATAAAATATTTATTAACAGTTATAATATTCTATATACAGGTTTAAATGACAATTTTCATTCGAAGTGCGTTAATTATAAAAGGCGTAATTCTTTTGAGAGATTTGGTTATTCGTTTAAGCTGATGGGGTTGAATCGATTGGTGAACCGCGATTGGAATTACTTTGAAATTCATTAGATAATCTATTGTCTTCTACTTGGAAATGAAAGTGGAAGTGGAAGTAGGTGTTCACGATATTAGGTCGCGGTTCACCCCTCGGGTTGAATCTATCGTATATCGTTTGAATCTCTTCTGGTTGCCAGTCAGTTTGCAAATCGGATTGCAAGTGCAGCTAGGGCTCTCGTGGACATCATTTCGTTAAGGGTGGAGGGAGAAATATCACATGACATGGTTGATGGAAAATTCCATGTTCGTTAATAACAATATTTGAAGAATTCACACAGTTGTCATCATACTGTTGAATTTACGATGTATTTCCTATCGTCATATAATCTTAGAGAGGGTCTATGGCGTACTTGAAAAAAGGGCGGAAGGCGTCTTTTACAAGGAAGAGTTCGTTTATCGGGTCGGAAATTACTTGACCGACCATTATATCTGTGTTGCAGATGAGCGTAATTAAAAAATTTCTATAATAAGATTTCAAACCTACATACATATTAATATTTAGTATATATATATGTAGGGATATTCTTGTGTGACTTTGACCAGGTGAAGAAAGATTCAATTGTTTTTAATAATATTGGTTTATTTAATGCTTTTTAAATAATAATATAACAAAATGTTTTATAATAGAAATATAAAACTGGAGTTGTTCATGTATCGTATCTTGACTGTTGAATTCTTAACTGATAATTTGCACTTGGGATCTTAACACTGATATACTGATAACTGACTCTTTACACTTTGATAATATACTTTACACACTGTTTTGAAATGATGGGCGAGGAAGTCTTTATAGTCGAGATGATGAGAATGTCTATAGAAATTACGACCAATCAGAGAGTTGGCTTTTTCAAGCGACGACGATAATGTGGCGTGAATATCTCAGGGGGGTGGTGATTCGTTTAAAAGATCGTGCGGCGGCTATTCTGACTTGGGGCGTGCGTGCGTAACTGGAGGGGAAGCTAGCTCTTCGCTCGGAGAGTGCGTCTAAACATTACTACATCTTGGCGGTCATCGGTTTGGTAAAATCTGCTAAGCTGCTGGTCGTGTGGCTGGAGTGGAAAGGGCGCGCACAGGGTGGGTAGTTGGCACTGGAGGGCGCTTGGGGGCTACGCTGAAATCTTACTGAAACTTGGCAATGAACAGGCTGTGAAGATCTGCCAGGCTGCTGCTCAGATTGACGGACAAGCAGTCAGGCGGCTTCGAGGGATTGTCGCTCATAGCGGCAGGCGTTGATGAGGCAGCAGGGGCCTCAGATGATGTTTATTTGACGGAGGGGCAAAACTAGCTCGGACCAAGTTGTCTTGGCGCGATTCCTACATATACAGGGTGCTTCAAAAAAATGTATACACACTTTGAACTTCCATAGAAAATTTATTTACCGTTCTACAAAGTTAAATTTCAGGAAAAATAGAAAGCTGAAAGTCCAATGTAAATGAAACATAAATAACAAATGTTAATACTGTTCAAATTGGTGACCTGCAGCATCAATACAATTCTGAGTACGAGTCACCACTGATTCTGTACATCGTGTCAAAACGTCCAATGAGATTTCTCTACACACTGCTTGAATCTCATTCCAAAGAATGTCTAGGTTACGTGGTTTACGTTTGTAATCCTCACATTACAATTGAAAAAGCTGTAAATTTGCCTGGTGTAAATGTGTGGTGCGGTTTGTCTTCAAGGGGACTCATTGGACCTTTTCGATTTGAAGGCACTGTAACTGGTATTAATTACCTAACAATGCTTGCTGATTCCATATTTCCTGCCATTCGTGCATTATACGGTAATGATGATTTTTATTTTCAACAAGATGGTGCCCCGCCGCACTATCACAGGGACGTACGAGCTTACCTGGATCAAAATTTGTCGGGCCAGTGGATAGGACGCAGGGGCCAATCGAGTTTCCAGCACGCTCTCCAGACCTTACACCACTGGATTTCTTCTTGTGGGGCACAGTAAAAGATGAGGTGTACAAACGTAAACCACGTAACCTAGACATTCTTTGGAATGAGATTCAAGCAGTGTGTAGAGAAATCTCATTGGACGTTTTGATACGATGTACAGAATCAGTGGTGACTCGTACTGTGAATTGTATTGATGCTGCAGGTCACCAATTTGAACAGTATTAACATTTGTTATTTATGTTTCATTTACATTGGACTTTCAGCTTTCTATTTTCCTGAAATTTAACTTTGTAGAACGGTAAATAAATTTTCTATGGAAGTTCAAAGTGTGTATACATTTTTTTGAAGCACCCTCTATGTATACATTTATTTTCATCAAGCAGAGGACAACTTCTTTGATTCTTCTCTTATTAATCAACAGCTCTGTAAATCTCGGCAAAACAAAATCTTTTCAAATAAATGTAGTGGGAGGGAGGAGGGGGGTTTTCACTTTAATTGGCTCGTAGGGGTCAAATAACACACGTATTTATAAGTAAAAGTATTTATTTACAAAAACGGGGTTTACATATTTTGTCTAGGGGTAGATCATCTTAAAACATCATCGTCTTTTAATTAATACACCGTAATTGGTCAACTCAAATCGACAACCATGTCATTTTAAAAATCAACTAACAACTCATCTTAAAACATCAACTTAGAACTAGCAACCCTCGTTATTAACTGACTCTCAGCTGCAACTCACATTCACACATGCATATGAGTGGTGGGGGGATTCACTGTCAGTCGACAGCCCATCAAAACAAGTTGTCATAATATTATTTATTACAGAATGCTTTTAGCCTGACTATAAAGTTCTTAGGGACAATAACAGGCTAAGAAGAAAGAAAGCAGTACACATTTGGCAAACATATGATCTTAAACAGAAATTAAACAATTCATTAAAATAATTTCCCACATAAATTATTTCAAAATACTATATCTATATTGCTAATTCGAAGATAATATCGATATCAAAATGACAATAAAAATAAAAAAATAAAATTTCTGGCTCGACCACCCTTTATGGGTATTGGCCTACTGAATTGGTTGCTGTCCTAGTTGGAAACACTACCGAGGGGTCAAGTGATTAGCTCAACGCATCTCTACAACCTTCGTTTTAGTGTTCTTAAGCTAGATTCGCTGCTTCTCAATCAAGCAGCTATTCATTTATCCTTACGAGGCTGAGTGAACCCCGTTCCAGACCCTATACTTACAGAAAAATTTCTGAGCATAGCCGGGAATCGAACCGGGACCTCCTTGTTGGCAGCCAGCTATGCTACCAACTGCACCAATGAGGCGGTCAAAATGACAATATTAATTATAATTGTGGTGTTTTTTGAGGCCCTTGAAAAGCTTGGAAACAGATGGAATGTGTTCGTTAGGAAAAAGAAATAAAATTTCTTTATATTCTAACAAATTTATTTTCATGAAAAACTTATGAGACGTTTCGGCGAATATTCTCACACCATCATCAGTGTACAAGGAAAACATAATCTTAATTACAGTAATTTACTAATTACATGTCATTCTCAAGATAAAAGAAGAAAAGAACTCACCCAAGCTTTTCATAATATAGTAGTATATCTGTGTAGAATGTCATTTACTTTTTACAATTAATAACATCATAATCAAAAAGCTTGTAATAAAAATAACAAATTAGAAATAATTTTAATTAATTAACCTAAATAAATCAAATAAAAAATCTTCCATATTCGTTATTTATCTGGAGGTATTTTGTGTGTTAAATTATTATTAATATAGTATGTTAATATCAGTGGATATATCATATATATAATGAAATGTTTTAAATCTTATAAAATGCCTTTTTTTAATTTGTTTTCTATAGTTATTCCTCTTAAAACATTTTCATAATATAGTACATATATACCTATAATATGTGTAGAATGTTATTTTCTTTTTAAAATTAATAACATCATAATCAAAAAGCTTGTAATAAAAATAACAAATTAGAAATAATAATAATTTAACACACAAAATACCTCCAGATAAATAACGAATATGGAAGATTTTTTATTTGATTTATTTAGGTTAATTAATTAAAATTATTTCTAATTTGTTATTTTTATTACAAGCTTTTTGATTATGATGTTATTAATTGTAATAAAAATTTTAAGAAAAAAATAAAAACCGACTTCAAAAAATTAAATGCAACAAATATAAAAATACACTAAAAGGTATAAAATAATTATTATCTTATTTAGTTACAACTAAACGACGAAATATTAACATGAAATTACTTTTTGAAGTCGGTGCCAAACATATACCTTTTATGAATCGCACTCGACGGATCTTACTTAGTACGTTTGGCGGGTACGCTCCCTTATAGGTATAGTTTGTTTGGCACCGACTTTAAAAGTAATTTCGTGTTAATATTTCGTCGTTTAGTTGTAACTAAATAAGATAATAATTATTTTATACCTTTTTAGTGTATTTTATTTTTTGCATTTAATTTTTTGAAGTCGGTTTTTATTTTTTTCTTAAAATTTTTTATTTTTCTCTTTTTAGTGATGTTATTAATAGTGATTATATCATCAGAACTTGACCAAATTAATATGACACCATCCCTAAGACACCCCCTTTCGGATAAAAAAAGAACCATCGAAATCGGTTCATAAACAAAGAGGTTAGGTCTAAACAAACCTAATAAAAAAGGTCTAATACCTATGAAAAAAATCGAAAAAAAAATGGGACCAATCGGAAGCTAGACTGGACCCAATGCAAAAAATTTTTCAAAATCGGTTGACAATTGGCGGAGATATGAGGTAACATAGGCACAAAAAAAAAAAAAAAAAAAAAATTCAATCGAATAGAGAACCTCCTCCTTTTTTGAAGTCGGTTAAAAACTAAATGACATTCTACACAGATATACTACTATATTATGAAGAGCTTGGGTGAGTTCTTTTCTTCTTTTATCTTGAGAATGACATGTAATTAGTAAATTGTTGGTGTGAGAATATTCGCCGAAACGTCTCATAAGTTTTTCATGAAAATAAATTTGTTAGAATATAAAGAAATTTTATTTCTTTTTCCTAACGAAGACATTCCATCTGTTTCCAAGCTTTTCAAGGGCCTCAAAAAACACCACAATTATAATTTTAAAAACATTATAGTACCATATCTATAAAGTTTAGGGAAAGCGGTGTTGGTTTATAGTGAAACATATTAAACACAGGAATTATTTAACGGGTTATAGTGGTGTTTCACAAAGTGGAAATAAAATTAAAAAATCTTTTAAATTATTGTGGAGATTTTTTTTTATTCCACTTTGTGAAACACCACTATAACCCGTTAAATAATTCATGTGTACCATATCTAGACAATATTAATATTGAAAATTCATAAAATAGCCTTTGATTTTTTTTTTTTGGATGTGTTATTTTCACTTTTTTTTTTATAAATATTGGTAAATTATTGAAGATGACTATAAACTAAAGTAGAAACGTTGGCAAGAGTTTAAAAATAGAATAAAAATTTTTAAGAAAAAAATAAAAACCGACTTCAAAAAATTAAGTGCAACAAATATAAAAATACACTAAAAGGTATAAAATAATTATTATCTTATTTAGTTACAACTAAACGACGAAATATTAACACGAAATTACTTTTTAAAGTCGGTGCCAAACAAACTACACCTATAAGCGAGCGTACCCGCCAAACGTACTAAGTAAGATCCGTCGAGTGCGATTCATAAAAGGTATATGTTTGGCACCGACTTCCAAAAGTAATTTCGTGTTAATATTTCGTCGTTTAGTTGTAACTAAATAAGATAATAATTATTTTATACCTTTTAGTGTATTTTTATATTTGTTGCATTTAATTTTTGAAGTCGGTTTTTATTTTTTCTTAAAAATTTTTATTTTTCTCTTTTTAGTGATGTTATTAATAGTGATTATATCATCAGAACTTGACCAAATTAATATGACACCATCCCTAAGACACCCCCTTTCGGATAAAAAAAGAACCATCGAAATCGGTTCATAAACAAAGAGGTTAGGTCTAAACAAACCTAAACAAACCTAATAAAAAAGGTCTAATACCTATGAAAAAATCGAAAAAAATGGGACCAATCGGAAGCTAGACTGGACCCAATGCAAAAAAAATTTTCAAAATCGGTTGACAATTGGCGGAGATATGAGGTAACATAGGCACAAAAAAAAAAAAAAAAAAAAAATTCAATCGAATTGAGAACCTCCTCCTTTTTTGAAGTCGGTTAAAAATGAATTGAGGTTCTTCACATTATTATTTTTTTTAATCTCTTCTGTATTTATTTGTTTATTTCAGATATCTCAATGATAACGCCTCAATTGATTCGTTAAGTATGAAGCTCAGAGAAGTTTGTCCAAGTTTGTATAAAAATGAAGATGCAGTATGTTCTAAAGTATGTAACATATATATAACCATTTAATTACTATAGTAAATAGGTATATGGTTAGTGAATTTTATTATTATTGTTCTCTTTTTCAGGCAAATGAAATTCTCCTTACTGTGAAATCTCTCCAATCGCCTGAAGAAAGAGAACTCAAATTACAAGAGGCTTTAAAGGTAAGATTTTTTCTTCAAAGTTATGACTAGGGCTCGGGTTTCGCACTATTTGCCTTTTTTTTTATTTATGGCTTAAAATTTAGGCCAATATGATATCTATGCGTTTCATGAAATTCCGAATAAAATAGAGGCATTTGTTAGTAATTTTTAAGGATTTAGGTGTCGGTTCTAGGTGAAACATTATAAGTAACTCATGAGGAGAATTTTCTAGGTTAGGTTTCACAAAAACAAAACCCTTTTTGTGAAACCTAACCTAGAAAATTCTCCTCTCATAAGTTACTTGTATTTGTTAGTGCCTATTTTGCCCTATTCTTGGTGTTAGTGCCTATTTCATCTATAAATGCCTTTTTTTAGGGCCTGTTTTAGCTAAAATTAGCAATTTCCATTTTTTACGCTATATACATTTTCTAAATTTAAAAAATTTTTTTGAATTTTTAAGGAAATATAATATTTATATCGAACGGCTTGTGAGGGTCGACTAAGACACCCAAAAATCAAAAAAATGGACCATATTTAATATCTTGTTCTGAACTTTAAGCAACAAATAGTTCAACAATTGAAGGGTTTGCTGCTAAAAGGAGGTAGCTCCATCCTATTGATGTTGGGAGATATTAACACTATCTTGTGAATATAAAAAATCTTTTGTTTGGTACAAGAAGGATGTAGCTCCAATCGTTATTTCCAGCGTTGCTCAACAGATGGAGCTACTCGTCATTATGAATTTTGTCGTCGTTTTGAATTTTTAAAACGTTTTTTTTTTTTTGGTTTCCCAAAAACTGAAAAAATTGGAGCTACCTCCTTTTAGCAGCAAACCCTTCAATTGCTACCCAGGTAGCACAAGAATAATCTATAAATATTCTGATAATATCTTCTCTGGACACTGGAATATCCTTTGAATAATATTTCAATCTTCGTAGATATTCTGGGAATATTCTTAGAACTAAAATATTCGTGTAGGACATTAAATTCCTTTTATGCATTTATAAAGTTTTGTAAAGAAATTATTGTTATTATTATATTAGGATGATTTCAATTTGTTTTATTTGATAACCTTTTTTAACAAAATTCACAGTGAATATGATTTATTTATTTTATGATTATTTATATTAGTTGCGCATTCTTAGAATATTCTCAGAAGATTAACGTCCATACAAATATTCTGTGGATCTCCTGAAGATAATTGGAATATATATGCCCTTTAAATAACTTCTTAGAATATTCTGGGGATATTTTTTTTTTTTTTTAATGATATTGATGTGAGAAGGAGCTACACCAGAAGGTGGATCCCCTAAAGGCCAGTATGGGCTGGCCCCTCCATCGTGAAAAGAACAGAGCAGAAGGAAAAGAAGCCGGGATCACGAGCCAATCTCAGAAACTTAGATACAATTCAATATCCAATTTACTAAGGTTTTAGGGGCTTAGAGCAGTGGTAAATTCTCCGCGCGATAAATTCGGTTAAATTTATCTCCCACTTATTGTGTGTTACCTAGGTATAGACATTAGGTATTTATTAGCTTGAGTTCGGGGATCAGTGGCCAAGAGGATAAGAACTAAGGCTCTTATGAAGGCATCGCAGCGCAGATCCCGGGTTCATATCCCGACTGATCCTTTTGTCTATAATAAAAAAAATCTTTTCTTCGTTCCCTAATTTAATTGTTTGTTGTTGTTGTAGATGTGCAAAGTGGTTGCCCCTCGGGTGAACCTGCCGTTGTTGTGCGAGCGTTTCGCCTCTGCCGGGTGTCTGACGGCCGTCCTGGAACTCTGTCAGGCATGCGCAGTGAGACTGGACCCTTCTGACACCGCCTGGCATTACTACAAGCAGGGACAACCCTCGGCCGACACGGAGGGCTCCTCCGCCTTCCGGGCCAGAATGGACTGCTACAAGGCCCTCACAGACACACTAGACAGACTCTGCGAGCCACCCACCGCCGACGGAAACAGCTCAGCTGTCGACGCAGCCGTAAGACCCCTTACCTTCATTTCATATTACATAATATTCACCTACTTCTTTTCATTTTAATATGGTGGCGCCGCCAATGGTTGAAATTCGGATCAAATTCCGTTTTAGTCAAAGAAAAATTCAATGGGCCTTTTATCATAAAATTCTTCAGCTATTACATTCATTATATTTAGGAAAAATTTATTATTTATTAATGAGACACACACAGTTTTTCTTCAAATTTCAAATTTGATACCAGAAAAGCTGGATGCCCACAAAATCCCTTAAAAATATAAAATCCCAAAAGAATACCATATGAGGCTTAGATAGTAGGGAGTTCTTAAAAAGAATCCGTTTCACCTTGCACCAATACCACAATCCCTATTAATTAATTAATTAATAATAATATTTTTTTTTAAATAATAAATAAATAAAATCAGTTTATTTATTTTCAAAAAAGCAACTAGATTCTGAGGGGGGGGGGGGGGGGGGGGATTTCTCTCGAAACGTATAAAACGTTACTTAAAGAATTGATTTTATATACATTAAGACAAAACAAGAATTTATTTTAGATATGTATATATTAAAAAAAAAATTCTAGGCTCGTCATCTGGTTGATGCAGCGTTACGTTCGTCGGACCCTGTATGCCATGTGGCCGTTTACGAGTGGCTGGCCGCTAGAGGAACTTTAGGTGCGATTGCTCCTCCGCAGCCAAGCCTCGAATTGTACCTGTCGTGGGCGGCAGAGAGAGATCCACGGGATTCCCGAATCGCCGAACTTCTGTGGCAATTGCACGAGCGCAGAGGGGACCATCTGGCTGCGGCCACGCTACTCAGACGGCTTGCCTTCTCAGACAAGTATGCTTATTATATAATTAATTATAAGCCGATTTTGAACACATATATTCCATATTTGCAATGACAATTAAATTAATTTCAACAATTAAAATTGAGAACAATATAATTTAAACTTTAAATAATATAATGTAAACATAAACAAGAAATCAAAGCCTCTAGGATCATTCTTATATACAGGGTGACCAAAAAAAACACGGTTAAAGTTTGATACGTCCTAACGCGAAAGTATATTATCATATCCAATTAATTTTTGTTTTATCGGATTCTCCACACTTTTTTGTTCCTAGAATATGTATTTTTCAGTTTAATATTGCTTAATTTATTGTGTTTTGAAGAATGTCAAACAAACCTGATGCAATTGTGGAGCTTTTTTGTAAGGGAAACCTCATTCTGTTTGCTCAATGTGCTTCAACAAACCATTTCCGACCAAATCCTCTGTATCAATGAGCTTGACCATCCCGGCCAGCAGAAGCTCACCGTTAACATTCATGGCATCCGCAAACTCATCAAGAAGCTGGTACAGCGAAATTCGAGGGTCTCCATGAGGAAAATCGTTCGTGAGATCGGAATCAACCGACAATCTGTCTGACAAATAGCCAAAGAGGAGGTGAACCTCAAGCCGAACAATCCCCATAAGGTCGAGCGGCTTACGAACGAAAACAAGCACGTGCGGCTCCTAAGATGGCGCCAACTCAAGCAGGTGACGCCTGGAACGATTTTGCTCGCCGGCGAGAAGCTGCTCACCGTGGAACAAGCGCATAACCACCAAAACGACAGTCCTCATAAGCTCCCGGACCATCTACCATCGTCGAACACCGCCAAAATCCCCAATCGCTGATGGTTTAGTGCGGAATCTGTGCCAGCCGCAAAACCCCTTGATTTTCCTTCATTAGTGGGTCAAAATCCACAAAGAGGAGTATCAACGGCATGTTTGAAAAATTGGAGCCGTGGGCATAGCAGCACTTCGGAGATCAGCATTGGATGTTCCAACAGGACTCCGCGCCGGCTCACAAAGCAAAAACCACTCAGGAGTGGCGCAAGGCCCATTTTCTAGTGGAGTGGCCGCCGTACTCGCCCGATCTCAGCTGTGATCCTGTGATCCATTTTGGAGACCTGTGCTAAGTCCCACAAAAGTTTGAAGGCTCTGGAGAACTCGGTGAGCCGGGATTGGGGCTGATTGTCACCAGAAGAGCGGCGGCCCGTCGCCGAAAATTTCAAGCGCGTTTAGGGCTCTCTATCGCCCCAAAGGGAGGCCACTTCAAAACCGGCTGAATATAATATTATATAAGGTGTACAACTTTGCTTCCGCCGTTTTCACGATAGGTAGCGACAACGGTAAGTAGCGGTCGAAATAAACAGATCGCAGACGTCAGATAGTTAGCTTGGACCTCTGTCAACAGAACCCCATTCAAACATTAGTTGATTTGTGTCTACATTATAAAGTTGTTCTCTATTGAAAATGTCAGCTTTACGAGCCAAATTCTCGTCATTTGCGGGAGGTGTTGCTGTTTTGTTTCAATATGAAGAAAACTGCGGCTGAGTCTCATCGAATGCTCTCAAGTACGTATGGTGAGCACGCTATTAGTGAAAGAACGTGTCGTGAGTGGTTTCAACGCTTCAAGAACGGTGATTTTAAAGTCTTAGACCGGCATAGTGGTGGAAGAGAGAAAGTTTTCGAAGATGAAGAATTAGAGACATTGCTGAGTGAAGACTCACGTCAAACTCAAGAAGAATTGGCACGATCATTGGGAGTGACACAGCAAGCCATTTCAAAACGTCTCAAGGCCATGGGCATGATTCAGAAAGAAGGAACTTGGGTCCCATATGAGTTAAAACGGCGGAAGCAAAGTTGTACACTATAAACGATTTAACTGGGTTATTTATTGTCACCCTGTATATCTGTTTATTTATATATTTATTGGTTCAAATTTTACATTACATGCCCAAATGGGGCTTCGGTACTTATTGAGTTAAAGCCAAATAAATATCCTAAGTATCCACTGTTTTTGATGTTTCGAGTAAAATATCACTCTCTAATATAATTATTAGTTTTGTTTTCTAGCCCTGATGTGGCCCTGGCTCAGCGGATTGAATACCTCTCCCGTGCAGTTGCTAGTTTACGAAGCGCCGATGTCGGGTGTATGCCCAGGCTTGGATTACTCTTACGAGATCTAGAAGATTTGTTAGATGTTGCCAGAATTCAAAATAAAGTAAGAATTATTTATTTTGTCTCTTGGTACACCACTTTGTACATATACATTGATCCATTAGTACATGGTGTGCCAGGAGAACCAAGTGTTTTTGGAATATATATATGGACTTTTGCTTAAACCTTCCATTTTGTTTTTTGAAATTCCCCTCTTAGTTTTCAAATTAATTCAACGAAAACAAAATAAACGGAATGTTTCTTGCTATAATCTTTCTAGCTGATAACAAGGGCGATCCAGGAAGATCTACTTTTTATCTCGGAAGTGTGTCGCGATCGAATTGTCCAAGCGCGGGGGGGGGGGGGGGGTCAGAGTCGCCACACACCCCCCCACACACACACACATAGAACTTTATTTTCAATTTTAAAAATTTTTTAAAAAAATAAATGTTTTTTTTTTTTACAAATTTTTTTGCCAGGCACAGGACCTCTATTGGCGGGGGGGGGGGGGGCGATCGCCCCTCCGCCCTGCATCCGCCCTTGGCTGATAACAAACAAGATTTTATTCGTCTTATTATCAAACATATCTACAGGGTGATTCATCGGTCTGTCCTCTCTTTATAACTCTTTTATTTTAAGTCATAGAGATAAACTCTTCAAATATAATTTATATGATATACTAGCTGCACCTAGACCAGTGGTGCCCAACCTTTTGTGGCTCATCGCCCCTTTTTGGAGGTTGACTAACACATATCGCCCCCCTTTTCATTTTCATTGTATGCCTAATTTTAATTTGAAGTAAAGTGTAAATAATAATGTTTTGTGAGGAGCTGGAAAATATTCATGGGGGGGGGGGGGGTAATACACAAAGCAAGATATTTAGTGGAAATTTTTTTTTATTAAAACAAATACTTAGTGTAGCGGCTCGCTGTTGCTTTGGCTACGAGCCTTTAGACACGGCCGCTAGATGACTCAGTCAGATCGTTGCGACACTTTTGCATGACTGATAATATTTCAGTCATGCTATAAGTGAAGCAATTCGATCTCGACTGAGCATCGAATGGAAGGAGGGGCCAACCACCAACTAGTAGCCCCTCCCCCGCTAATTAAGCGGGTGGCGCCCAACCCGGCTTTCCACCAGGGCACAAAACAACGCCCTGCACAAATAATTGTTAGGACCCCATCAACTTGGGACACGCACCATAACGCACTCAACCGAGGCCCTGACACTTAGTCCAGTTAAATTGTGTTTTTGGGCTAGTTGAAATTTCTTCGACCCATCATGTTTTTGGGTGTGCTCAATCCCAGTCTTATGTTTACTAAATCGAAAAATGCCAAAAAAAGGTGAAAAATCTCATTTTTTTGCCGGTTTTTTGCTTATAACTCGAAAACTATCAACTTTTCAGACCACGCTATACATTTTTAAACTAGATTAAATTTTCTACAATTCAAACAAAGTTTATCTTAAGTGGTAAACCGAGGATGAACTTTTGAAACACTGAAATTTTTGCAAAAAATCGCAGTTTTTCTCTTCATAAAATGAAAACCACTTATCCTAGAAACTTGATTCCCATCCATTTTTAGGAATTTTGTTGACTTGAACGTTTCCTTGGACCACTTTTTTGATAAAACTTTAGATTTATAGTTATCTAGCATTTTCTATGACACTTTTGAGGATTCGGATCATATTATCATGTCATAGAAAATCCTGGATATCTATAAATTTAAAAGTTTTATCAAAAAATTGGTCCAAGTAAACATTCAAGTCAACAAAATTTCCTAGAGAATGAGATAGGAATCAAGTTTCTAGAATGAATGGCTTTCATTTTAAGATGGAAAAACTGCGATTTTTTGCAAAAAATTGGAGTTTTTCAAAATTTCAACCTCATTGCGCAGCACGGGTTACGATTATCCAATTATGTAACTTTGTTTGAATTGTAATTTAGTTTAAAAATGTATAGCGTGGTCTTTGTCGAAAATGTGCTCGTTCATGGTCAAAATGGGAATTTATCGAAAAAAGTGCAAGTTTTTGGGATTTGCGAAAACAAAAAAAATACTCCAATTTTCAACTAGCGCTTGAGCCCGAACAGTTGGTCGGAGAAAAAACCTAAATAATGAAATTTGTAGGAAATTTTATGTACTTTCATTTTGAATAGGAAGGTTATTTATGAAAAGTTGATAGATTTCGAGTTATAAGCAAAAAACCACCAAAAAATGAGATTTTTGTCATTTTTGACAATGTTCCGCCAATTGAAAGTTTTTGCCGAGAGTAGCAGAATTTTTATATATTGAAGGAGACAATAAAAGAGTGTGTCTCAGCTGGAATTATAAATTTTATTTATTTATAACGGAGGCTTTGCCTTTCATCAGTCTATTACAATGTATTCACAGGAATTAATTTATATATATATATAATTTTCATAAATTAATTCCTGTGAATACATTGTAATAGACTGATGAAGAGGGCAAAGCCCTCGAAACTATAGTCTCGTTATAAATAAATAAAATTTATAATTCCAGCAGAAGACACACTCTTTTATTGTCTTCTTCAATGTTCCGCCAGGAAATTTTGTTAGCAAACCTCAGATTCGGATTCAGCACACCCAAAAACATAAAGTGTCGAAGAACTTACAACTACCCCAAAACATTCCCGCGAGGGGCCCTTTAGAGAACAATTTAACTGTACTAAAAAAGTACTTCATGAAATAAAAAAGAACTTAATTCTTGATTAAACATATGAAATATATTTAATTACGGTTAGTTTTCCATAAGAAACAAGTTCCAACTTGGGATGCTTCAAATTCTCACTTAAAACAGGATCAGACATGTCGAGAAACTCAGTAACCGTGTCAAATAATTAATAATAATTTAACAACTCGCAAGGGAAGTGATTCCATTTCTTTGCAAGTGAGTGTATTTTAATTTTCCCCCCTTTGAATACTCATCGCCCCCACTTATTTATCGCCCCCCCCCGATAACCCAAATCGCCCACTTGGGGGGGGCGATCGTCCCCAGGTTGGGAACCACTGACCTAGACCTTCCGGACGGATTGCCCTGATCGGGCTACGTCTCAAGACGGCCAAAAGTTTGTTTGGGATATAATTTTGTTTTACTGTACCACATAAGAATTTCCCCAAAAAAATTTCTCTTAAAAAATAGATAAAAACAAACAATAAACACTGGGGGAGTCTCCAGTGGTGCCAACACTTGAATTTTTTATTATTTTATACCTTTTAGTGCATTTTATTTTATTTTTGAGTTCTTATTATTTTATTTGTTGCATTTAATTTTTTTGAAGTCGGTTTTATTTTTTTATAAAAATTATTATTATTTTTTCTCTGTTTTATCGTTTATCGTTGGATTATTATTTATTTATCGTTTCGTGTGATTAAGTGCCGTTGTTGTTGCGAAGTAGCCAACAACAGAATCAAGAATAATTTTTTCTATATCTATATATTTTAAATATCAATAAATATTTAATTTTATTTATTTCTAGAGCAATGGCTCTTTGCCGAATTTTCTAAGTACAAAATATTGTTTCGAATAATATCATTATTTTTTCATTTCAACCTTAAATTATATAACTTCATTTGATTAATAAAATTCAAGCTTGTTTGACCACATTGTTATATACAAGACTCCGGGTTAAATAATTATACTATTTTAATTAACAAACAAAAATTTTATTATAGGAAATGATTAAGATGATGGATGATTTTATTTATTTTTAGCTCGAAGGGTTAGTTTGAAGGATATTAGCCGGGCTTGGATGGGAGATGACCTTCAGTGATTAGAATCTCTCTTGTCGGCGTAAAGCCAGAAAAATGCTTTTCTAAAATAAGAATTTGCACTGGGCAGTTGAAAATATGCTTTAATAAAATAATGGCACAAAGCCTGCATTTATTGCTTCTTCGTTACAGAACGTGTATACAAATTACTTCTTAGACACAAGCCGTCTCTTTACCAAATCGTTCGCAGGTGATCAGTCACCTCGGAGAGTTGCCCCATTCAATGAGCTTCAACAACTGAACAGCAGCCGACAACTCACAACTGACAACTGAATGACAACTGAACTCGCGTCGAGGAGGTGGCTGCTTTTATAAACCTGGCCTTAATTAGCAATTAAACTGATTGGTTAATTATTCGCGCCTTTAGGATGACGTGTGCATAACTTTTCGCGCGCTCGCTTCTCGTTATAAAAGGGGCGTGTCCTTGCTGCTCATCCGTCAGTCGGTCGAAAGATCCTGACGGACAAACAACAAGCAAACGCCTTTCTCAAGGCGAAAACAAATCTTTATTTTCAAAAGCATTTTATATTGAAAGGAGTAAAGAATTAAATCCTACATTATTTTATTTATTTTTGCCATCAAGAGCAAATTGATTTATTGCTGAATTTTCCAACCAGCACAAGGTGTATTTTTTTCTACTTTGTCTCGTCTATTTCCTTGTGTCATCTTCTTATTTAGGTTGGTATAGTGCTTAAATTAAAGAGAGTATCCTGAAAAATTAATATTTTGTTTAATTTAATAAAAAGGGTCGGGGGATGGGGGGGGGGGGTATCTTTATAAAACAAAAATATCTCTTAATTTTATCATCTATTTATTTATTTTTTCTATTTTTAGATTCTTGATTGCTTAAAAAATTCCTGCACCTCTGATCGTCGTGTTAATGAAATTATAAATCGTCTCAATTCATCTCTACTTACAATCACAGAGGTAATTTGAATTTTTTTTTAATTTGAAATTTTGTGTTAATTTTAATAATCTGTAAATATAAAATTCAGCTATACGAAGAGGCTTGCGAGCCGTTCGACCTCGCGGAATGTCAACTGCGGCTGATCGCCATGTCCGGCCACCACGACATCGTGCTCGTCGAGGCCCTCTGGAGTCGTGTGCTCAACTACGAGCTGAACCGGGCGGCCGAGCTCCACGCCGACGAGATCACCACCCTGCTGACCAAAGTGTCCTCGCTGGGCCACGAGGTCGCCCTCTCGCCGCGCTGCTTCCCGCTCAGTTTCCTTGTCCGCACGCTAGAGCTCGAAGCCTGTCGTCTGAACGCCGAGCCGGGCGTCGTTGTCGCCGCGTTTATCTCGCTAGGCGTCTCCATCGCCCGTTTACTAGAAGAGTATGCGAATTTGTCGTCGGCCTCGCGGCAGGAGCCCCGCTGGGGGGAGGCAGGCGACGCGAACCGCCCGGCGAGGGCAGCCGCCCATCTGGTCAAATATCTGGTCAACAACCCGCATGTGTTCCCGCAGGCTGAGAGGGGCGCCATCCTCGCCAGGGCGGACGATCTTATAAGCAGCCTGTTGACGGCCGCCTATTGCAAAGCAAGACACCGGGTATCTGATTGAATTCCTGCGAGGGGTTCAATCGCAACTTAACCGGCTCGTCAATTCATAATTCCCTTTGATATAAATCTCTATCTGACGTCACAGTGAGCCTTTTTTAGTGTTTTATTTGTTAATAATTTGGTCATTTCAATAAAACTTGCAAACTAATGCAAAATTTCATTATACAGGGTGATTCTTCATAAGTCCCTCCCGGGTTTCAGAGATCTCTAGATCAGTAAAGCTACATCAAAAACAAAATATTAATATGAAATCTTCTTTAAAATTGACCAATATATTAAATAACAGTAAAAAGATCTTTAAAATTGTCCAAAAAAAATAATAAAAAACATTATAACAAAACCAAGCTTTTTTCATTTATTATATAAACATTTTCAATCTCTCAAAAAATATACAAAAACATAATATTATAAATTTTATAAACATACTAAAATTCTTAATAAACATACCGATTTCGAAGAACATTCAATTTTTTTAATTTACAAACTTCTAGAGAAACAATTTTGCACACATGTATTTGGAATGACAATTAAATAATAATTCAACAATTAAAATTGAGAAAAATATAATGTAAACATAAACAAGAAATCAAAGCCTCTAAGATCATTCTTATACATATATTCGTGATATCTGTTTATTTATATTTTATTTATTTAAATTTCTTAAAATTTTGCACATATTTTATGTATTTGGAATAACAATTAAATAATAATTCAATAATTTCAAGAATTAAAATTGAAAAAAATATAATGTAAACATAAACAAGAAATCAAAGCCTCTAAGATCATTCTTATACGTGATATCCGTTTATTTATATTTTATTTGTTTATTTATTGGTTCAAATTTTACAGTACCTGGCCCTATGGGGTTTCGGTACTTTGTTTTTGTTTAATACATTCAATGTCACCTTTTTAAGTATATATCATGTATTCTATCCATGGTTAATTTCAAATAGGTGTATTTTCTTCTACTTTTTCTCGTCTATTCCCTTGTGTTGGTGTAGCGCTTATATTAAAGAGAGTATCTTAAAGTTATTAAGAATGACCATGATCGAGCGTTTTGTACATGAGTAAAGATGATAATATAACAGGGGCCATAGAAAAAAAAACAAATCGGACTTTTGCTTATCCTCTCAACTTTCAAATTGATTCAACGAACACAAAAAAACGCCAAAAAAACGATGATGAAGTAATTCGTACCAAAACCTTGCATAAAACATAATTATAAATATACATATTATTATTATTATTGTCCATAATGTATATTAATGAAAAGTTTATAACGGGAATTAAGGACAAGTTTTTTGGTGTAATTATTTTATTTTTCCACGTTTCGTCAACTTTGCCGACTTCTTCAGGGTTTCAAATGATTACATTACACATTCGTCTAAATACATTATTTAGAGGGAAAAGAAAGGTAAAATATTTATATAATAAACGAAAAGCTTGGTTTTGTTATAATGTTTTTTTTGACAATATTCAAGATATTTTTACTTTTATTAAAAAAATATATATATATATATCTATTTTAATATATAACATTCACTGATGCAAATTTAATATTTACTAGTTTTGAACAAATATAGGGTATTCGAATTATTAAGATACATATTCAATAATATATTTTAATTAATCATATGCACTAATACCTAATATGGCCAAAATATTGACAAATAAAACATCAAACAAAAGGGCCCCCGTCACACTAAAACGAAAGTGTATAGAATATCTTATACTTATTCCAAACAAATAAACGTTTCCACCCCAGTTCGTTCAATTTTTAATCTAACAAAATTTATAATTAAATGTTATTTATTTTTTATTTATGGTATTTAGAGTTAACAAATAAATAATTAAAAAAAAAAAAAATTATATATTTCATACATTTTTGTTAAAAATATATTTAAAAAATAATAATAATAAAAACAAATGGCATATTTTTTCATTATGAAAAGTTTTTTAAATAATTAACCAATCTTATCTTACTCATCTGAAATTCCCTTCCTATCTAACCAAAACAAATTCTATACCATATAATATATACGGGTGAGTTTTTTATCTTGAGACAGTCTTATAACTCAAAAACAGTGCATTATATGAAAAAAAAGTTTATTTATATAAAGGGGGAAACTAAACTACCCTATTTTTTGTCGAACTAGAACAAGCTTTCAAGCCCCCCCCCCCCTGGTATAAATAAACTTTTATTTGAAACTTTTTTTCATATAATACACTGTTTTTGATTTATAAGACTGTCTCAAGATAAAAAAACTCACCTGGTATATGAGTTCCAAATTTTTATTATTAAGAAGTCAAAGAACTTACTTAGGGAGAGGAAACTCCCAATGAAAACCAGGCGGTTTTGCATCCCGCAGATCGAGCGGGACGTGAATATGTTTATGGACTGAGAAGGATTTAATATAATAAGATATAGGTATTATATTTGTATTGAACTATTAGTGGGCTTTAAAATAAATAAACTAATAAAGTGAAACTGAAAAACACCTATTTATTTTTCTTTATATCATAACAACGTCTTAAAATCTCAATAAAATTATTTCAAAAAATATACTTTCATCATTTTTGAACAGAAACTTGTGACTAACTAAATATATAAATATGTATATAAATCTATTAGAAAGTCATTTTCACTCTCTTAAAAAACACGACGATTCGGAGGATCATCTCCCTTTTTTCAGGGAGAGGTGAAGCAAAATGCCTTTAGGAGGCGGGCGTTACTGCTAATACCAAATACTGTATATACCAATACAGGACAGTCTGTCAAAATACAATAGAAAAGCAAACCGTTTTTGGTCTCATGAATTTGAGCGCCACCATGCGAGCAAAATGGAAATCTTGCAGTCAAATCCGACTTTCGGCTACCGACAAAATTAAAAAAAAACTTGAGCGTCATGGAAAAAATATATATTGTGTCCGTTTAATGTTATATATGATTTAATAAGATCGATTTTAAATAATTTACGCATTTTAATATTATGCGCTTTATGTAGTTTACTTTTTCTCGCTAGAGTGTGCTGTTTTCAGGGTACCATATTTTTTACAGGCTGTCTTGTATTGTTATATACAGTATTTGCTAATACAAATTAAACCATCTCCAAAGCCCGTCTTCGGCGGGCGTGTTTGAAAATGTTAGATTTTAAATTATTTTTAAACTTCCACGGATTTATTTAACGCATTGCTTAATTATTATTAAGTATATAGATAGTAAATAAATGTTTGTTTTTTGAATAAAAAAGCTTTAATTAAAGTTCTGTTTTTGTAAATGGAAACCTATATGTTTCTGTACATATTCTGAATTTAGAAAAAAAAAACTGAACAACTTTCATTAGAACTATTTTTTTATACGAGTTCAAATAAAAAAAAATATTAATACAATTAGATCTCAAAAAAATCGTAATAATTATTTTTAACAATCATTCAACTTAATTATCAAATAATAATGATCAAATATTTAATTGTTAAATAAATAATTTAATAATAATTAGTAATTTTGCCCTCAGGATCTTCATTTGTGTTGTAAAGGTATTAAAAAAAACAGGAAATGTAAAGTCTACGAAGAAACTTAAAAGGCCAAAATAACGAAATTGGAACTGGAATTTATCAGAAGACTTGCCATACGCATACACTCTGGAATGTCACAGAACGGTGTCGGAAAATTATTAATTATAAATAGAGTGGAAGGCTAGCGAATATCGAAAAGCGCTCTCTAGCGGCTCGGAGAACATAATTCTTAGTCCTTAAGAGCTATTCAAAGATCATAGTCATAGGGCATTCAAAGCCTTTGTCATAGATAAAAGATTCATACAGGCTTTGTGCTAAACGTTCATTTCGAAAATTTTCCAACATACAAATTTATAGATTAAAATATTATTAAATATGCCTAGTTCGCGACATCAATGTTTTGTGAAAGGTTGCTTTCGCGACAGAAAATCAGATAAAGAACATACTTTTTTTAAACGACCTAAAAATCCTGAAATGTAAATACCCTATATAAAATTAACTAGTAATTTATTTATTTGATTTTTATATGTTAATTCTTTAATAATTTAATTATAGAGCTAAAGAGAGCGGTTCCCGCCATTTTATTGTCCATTCCGAACCGCCAGAGTGCTCGTAGCTCGTATACGCTAAATACATTGGCTCCTTATGAAGCCTTCCACTCTATATTACTCTATGCTCTTTAAGGACTAAGAATAATGTTCCCCGAGCCGCTAGAGAGTGCTTTTCGATATTCGGTAGCCTTCCACTCTATATTACTCTATGCTTACTATGATAAAAAAATAAATAATAATAATTTCAAATTTTTAACTAAAATAAACATTTGTTAATTTAATTTCTCAAATAATTATGAAAATTCATTTAGTACTTTAAAATTTATTTTTTTATCTACTGGTGTTTTTATTTTCAATTATAAGAAAATATTGATTTTTTTTTAACTACTTGAAAAGAATTTATTTTCTAGTTTTATTTTAATTTGAATGTTAAACGAGCAAAAATTGTTTTATATATATATATATATTTATTTGTTAGTTCTATTTTGAAAACGGCTCTACCGATTTTGATGAAATCAACTCTATTAACAAGTTTTGAGGATAAGAAACGATCTGGCTAGGTCTGGACCTCGACAAATTTCATCTTAATTGATCATTTCTTAATTAAATTAATTATTGACAGATGAAAATCTCAATAAAAAAGTTTGTTTACATTTTTTTTAATTATCTTTTATTTATTAATTGGTTTTTTAATTTTAAAACCCACTAATAGGTTATAGCAAATATTAATATATTATATTAAAATTAGGAATTTTTTGTTTGTTTTTAATTAACAGGTGTCTAAATAATAACATTACAGGTGTGTTTACAAATAAAATGGTTGAAGTGGATTTTTTTATACAACTTGGAAACAAATCTTATTTAATTTTATGTTTTTATTTCAGATCCTATACGATTATTTTTTTCCTATTTATATTTTTATAATGTTTATCAATATGAACGAATGTGGGCAAATTGGTGTACGAGTAAACAAATATACACATAATATATATGTAGACCATTAGAAAGCTAGAAATGCAAAAACTAAGTGCGGGGTGGGGTGAATATGGGAGGTTCAGGAGGTGGGGTGCAGTTTTGAGGTATCCGGAGGTGGGAGGCGCGGTTGGGGTGTGGTGATCACATGTTTTTTTCTCTCTTGGTCCAGACTTAAGACTCCACAGATTTCAATAGCATAATCCGCAGTAGTCTCGTGATAAAATATCTTTTTCAAATAAGCGCGGTCAAAACAATTCTCATTGTTATGTCAATTATTCTTTGTTATATTAGTTAGAAAAATTATAAAAAAATTTAGTTAGTTTTAAAAGGGTATAAAGAAATACGTTGCTTTTATATATTATTATATTATAGTCCAGTTAAATTAGAAAAAAAAAAAAAAAAAAAACATTAATCGGAATTTTTCATTAATCAATCGCACAATGAAAATATGAAAGAATGTAAGACAGGCAGGCGCGGATCCAGACCTCTATTTTGGGGGGGGGGGGTCGGTCGCCGGTATATAAGATCTACTTTTGATCTCCCCCACATAGAACTTTATTTTCTTCAATTTTAAAATTTTTATGTTATAAAAAAAAAAAAATTAAATAAACATATAAAAAATATTGATCTCCAATGCTTTGGGGGGGGGGCGATCGCCCCCCTGGATCCGCGCATGAAGACAGGGGGCTGGGGGGTCTAAAAATCATGATATTCATGTGACGTAATTTATGGACGACCCCTAAATGAAATTAAAAAATGTTTTTTTTTTTTGGCTTTTCGGCCTTTCTAGCCATAAGCCATTTACGATACTAATTATTTTATTTAAATTTGTCTCTACCTCGGGGGTCAGATTTTAGCCGGATGCCTCGAGTCGGATTCGAACTCGGGTCCTCTTGGTTAGCTGGCTGACATGCTACCGCCTAGCCTACCCGACCCCCCATTAAAAAATGTAATATGATTAAAAAAATAAACAATCAAATTTTTAATTGTATATTATTTTTAATTAAAATAATATATTGTTAATTTAATTTCACAAATAATTATAAAAATTCATTAACTACTTTAAAATGTATTCAATTATCTATCGGTTTATTTATTTTCAATTATAAGAAAATATTAATTATTTTCAACTACTTGAGAATAATTTATTTTTAACCGACTTCAAAAAAAGAGGAGGTTCTCTATTCGACTGAATTTTTTTGTGCCTATGTTCTTTTTTTTTTTTATAATGATATTGATACAAGAAGAAGTTGCACCAAGAAGGTACAACCTCTGAAGTCCGTGGTGGACCCTTGTAACGTGAAGATAAGGGGAGATTTAGGGATTGGGTAGAGGTCGAAGGTATCTGTGGATGCTGGTCTTGAAAGTTTGAAGGTTATAAGTAGCTGGAAAGACGGTCGGGGGAAGAGAGTTCCAGTCTCTAGATGTCATAGGGATAAATGAATTGGCGAATGCGTTTGTTCGATTAGTATCTAGTTTAAGCGCGTAGGGGTGTTGAATTTTAGAAAATCGTGTATTTCGGGCAAATGAGGTCTTTGGTGGGATTTTCGATTTTATTTCGTCAGAACAAAAGCCTCAAACTGTTACCTCATATCTCCGCCAATTGTGAGCCGATTTTGAAAAAAAAAATTGCATTGGGTCCAGTCTACGTTCCGATTGGTCCCATTTTTTTTTCGTGGGTTTTAGACCTTTTTTGTTAGGTTTGTTCAGGACTAACTTCTTTGTTTATGAACCGATTTCGATGATTCTTTTTTTATTGGAAAGGGGTGTCTTAGGGATGGTGGCATATTAATTTGGTCAAGTTCTGATGATAGGATCACTATATTAATAACATCACTAAAAGAGAAAAATAAAAATAATTTTAAGAAAAAATAAAAACCGACTTCAAAAAATTAAATGCAACAAATAAAATACACTAAAAGGTATAAAATAATTATTATCTTATTTAGTTACAACTAAACGACGGAATATTAACATGAAATTACTTTTTGAAGTCGGTGCCATTTGTCATTTCACATGAAACATTCATTCTTAAATCTTCAATATAGATACATCACACAATTCATTACAATCACACATACATATATGTAGCAACAATTTATAAAAACGTTTATCACTGAACTAGAAACTATTTTGAATTTGCAGCTGGAGCGGTATTGGGAAGTGTAGTGGCCAAATGGGGGTGGGTTAAGGCAGGACAATTTTGGACCCTGCCTTCGTCCCCCTCAACCGTGTTTTGCATGGGGGATATGTGGTTCCTCCCCAACCTATCCACCAAAACATCGATGGGGGGGATGTTTGGTTGAGGGGGACTCTACCTCAAGGCCTTGGACCAAGGGTGAAGAGAATGAGGGGGAGGACAGGGTTTGCTTTCAGTGCTTGCAAAAATGGCATTCACCCACGAGCGTTGGCAGCGGGTTTCGCTGAGGGTGTTGTTGGGGGTTTTAGGTGTTTTAGTTTGGGTGGGGGTGGTCACGGGGTAGAAGTTTGTAATAATGTTATTATAGTTTAAAAAAAAATTTAATATTGAAGATTTTAAGATAATCTATAAGATTTAATAACAAAATTTTATTACAAGCTACACCCCAATTCAAAATAGTTTCTAGTTCAGTGATAAACGTTTTTATAAATTGTTGCTATATATATGTATGTGTGATTGTAATGAATTGTGTGATGTATCTATATTGAAGATTTAAGAATGAATGTTTCATGTGAAATGACAAATTCTTGAACGAGATAACTACTGAGGATGGTCGACCAGTGGTGACCGAAACTGTATAGTTATCAATTAAATAATTCTAATAGTTATTAAAATTATTGTTTTATTATATTTGTGACAAAACCAACCCTTCAATTTAATGAAAAATTTAAATCAAGTCACTTAAGTTCTGGAAGAAATTTAAAAAATAATTATTTTATACCTTTTAGTGTATTTTATTTGTTGCATTTAATTTTTTTGAAGTCGGTTTTTATTTTTTTTCTAGTTTTTAGTTTTATTTAATTTGAATATTGTAACAATTGTTGCTACACTACTGCCATCTGTGGCAACTTCGAGAATTCTCCACCTGAGTCCGCCATTGCAATACTTTTTCGATAATCTGTCATTTGATAGATATATTTTAATTACAGAATAATTCCATTCTCACGATTATTTAATCAAGTTATTTTCCATAATATTTCTTTTAAAGAATAAAATGAATACCTTTGTGGACATTGATATCAACATGATTATAAATAATCCCAATAAATATCCTATTTTCAAAGGTTAGTTCTCCTTTTGGTTAAATTATTATCAAAATATTCCATCTAGAAAAGAATTAATATTTATTTATATATTAATGAAATTATAATCTAGTTATCTCTATAGGAGGGATATATAAAGAGATATTTGAGATCATTGTTACGCCGACGATAGCACTCTACACGGCAAACCCTCACTCCCGAATAATCGAATCAATGTTGCCTCCTCAATTACTCTCGACCTAGACAAACTGAATAAATGGGGCTCTCAAAATTTAGTTAACTTTAATTCAAACAAGACTCAATGTTGTCTAATTTCCTGATATTCACTTCGATTCGAATACCCTAAAAATGTGTGACAGCCTATCCATGTTGGGCGTCTCTGTCGCATCTGACCTGTCTTGGAATGAACACATCTCCTCTGTGGCGAAATCCGCAGCAAGGAAGATTGGCTTCTTATTCAGGTCCAAGCGATTTTACAAACCCCCACAACTTCTCACCATCTACAAGGCCCAAATCCGCCCCTGTCTCGAATACGGCTCTCATCTATGGAGAGGAGCCTCAAAATACTCTCTTGCTACCCTGGATGCAATTCAGAAACGAGCCGTCAGGGCTAATTGACGATTCTACCCTCACCGACTCCCTCGACTCGCTGGCTCATCGAAGAGATGTCTCTGCCCTTTTCCCTTTTCTATAGATACTATCACGGCAGGTGCTCTGATGAGATAAAATCAATAATTCCCCCAAAGCATGCTTTGCACGTAGCACGCGTTTTGCCGACTCCCAACACTCTCTCGCGGTCAAATTAGAAAAGTGCCGACCACTTCATTCGCCAATACATATATCCCCATGAATTCAAGGAACTGGAACTCTCTCCCCAACCTCCATCTCTCCCAGCACCTATAATCTTCAAACCTTCAAAACCGGGGTGCATAGACACCTACGTCTACACCCTCTCACTTAATCAACTTTCCTTCTCTTCGGTAATGCAAGGGTCTTTCGAGATCCATATGAGCTGCATCTTTACTGGCGCACCCCTTCTTGCATTCGATTGCATTAAAAAAAAAAAAAAGATATTAATCATAAAGCGACATCGATAATAGCATTATTACTATTAGTATTAATCTATTAATAATATAATAATAGCCAAAGATTAGATCAATTAAGATGCGACATAATTGATTAACATATTAAATATATATAGGGTGACCACGAGAAACATTTACGTTTTAGAAATAAAAAACAATATTAATTTTTCAAGATACTATTTATTTAACTTAAGTTACATAGTTGTGGTTATACGCCATTTACTTTACGTAGAGAAAATGATGTCAGGAAGGTGACGTCCTTCTTCCCTGAGGCAATTTTCTATTCTGTCCAGGAAGCTCCTCCACACTCGTTCCAGTGTATCCTCAGTGATCAACGCCACCTCAGTACGTATCGCCGCTTTCAAGTCATCTAAAGTACGGGGTTTATGTCGATAAACTTGCTCTTTCAAATGTCCCCACAAATAAAAATCACACATGTTAAGGTCCGGAGATCGAGGAGGCCAGTGCACATCTCCAAATCTTGAAATCAGGTGACCTGTCAGGACCTGTGGAGGAGCTTCCTGGACAGAATAGAAAATTGCCTCAGGGAAGAGGGACGTCACCTTCCTGACATCATTTTCTCTACGTAAAGTGAATGGCGTATAACCACAACTATGTAACTTAAGTTAAATAAATAGTATCTTGAAAAATTAATATTGTTTTTTTATTTCTAAAACGTAAATGTTTCTCGTGGTCACCCTATATGTTTATATCGAGGGGGAAACTATACTACGTTATTGTTGTTCGACGTTAGAACAAGCTTTCAAGGGTATTTCAAGGTCAAGTTCTGTTTTTTAAATGGAACCCTATATTTTTTATTACGTCTACTTAATCTACAAAAAAAAAAACTGAACAACTTTTATTAGAACTATTTTTATACGACATCAAATAAACAAAATATTAAATCAATCATATCATAGAAAAAAAATATATTATAATTATTTTTAACAATTATTTAACTTAATTATCAAATAAAAATGATTAAATAAATAATTTAATAATATTTCAACACTGTGACATTCCAGAGTGTATTGCAAAAGTCTTCTGGATGAATTCCAGTTACAATTTCCTTATTTTGGCCAGTTCCAATTTCTTCGTAGCCTTCACATTTCCTGTTTTTTATAACACGACAAAATGAAGCTCTTGAGGGTGTAACCCTGTCAGGAAAACGCTCGGCATCTATCAATGACAGCCCCATAAAACTTCTTCCACTTTCACCGCTTAAATTAAGACCATTTTAATTCAATCTTCATCAAAAACGCCCTCAATATTATTATAGTAATACAATATAACTATCTACTGGATTGACACGAGAAATAAACTTTTTTTAACTCAAGAATTTTAAATAGTTCAATTTTTAAGTAAAAAATAATCTCTTAAATCTGTGTATAATGAAGTTTTAATTGAAGGAGACAATAAAAGAGTGTGCCTTCTGGTGGAATTATAATTTATTTATTTATAACGAAACTAGTTTCGAGGGCTTCGCCCTCTTCGTCAATCCATTGTAATAGAGTGATGAAGAGGGCAAAGCCCTCGGAAACTATAGTTTCGTTATAAATAAATAAAATTTATAATTCCACCAGAAGACACACTCTTTTATTGTCTCCTTCAATATATAGTCAGTCTTGCCTCGGATGACATTGGATGAAGTCCTACCTGCTGAGTGCTCCATAGCGATCGCAATTTTCTTCAATTTCCAGGCAGATTTTATATATTTTACTTGCACGATACTCCTTAGAATTTCTCGCTTAATTCAATAATATAAAAAAACTATTTATTTTACCTTGCCACTAATTTATTTAAATAAATTTCATATTTTTCTATTGTTCTCTTTGTCACAGATCTAATATCACATCTGGTGAACACATGTGAATCGTCAACTCATCCTCTCTACACTTGACACTGGTCACTTGTCGCCCAAACCCCTTATAGCCTTCCCCTCAACCCGTCTTAAATCATCTCCTTTCAACTAACAAATATTTCCATCGCGAACACATTTTTTTCATTTTTAAATATATACGTTTATATATATTTTTAAATAAACTTCATTTTATTAATATTATTTATTTACTATTGCAAGGTTTTTAAATATTAATTGTTCTATAATAATTCTATAATAACTTCAACTAACAACCTATTTTAAATTTTAAATATTACCCTAACTTATAATTTATAATATATCTATTATAAACGCTAGTATCTAAGTAAATTTTAAATATTATCTTAACTCATAATTTATAATATATCTATTGTAAACACTAGTATCATTCTAGAAGTAGTTATTAAACCAATAACATACAATTTTCATTTCTAAAATACATAATATATATATTTTTAAATAAACTGCATTTTATTAATATTATATATTCTATTATTACACAGTTTCTAAACATTAATTGTTCTATAATAAACTCAACTAATATCTTATTTTAAATCTTAAATATTACCTTAACTTTTTTCACTCGTATTCTCATTATCTTTTTATTAATATCATTTTCTTATTATTGCACGGTCCTTAAATATTAATTGTTCCATAATAATTATATAATAATCTCTATACATAATAATCTTATAATTTAAAATATATCTATTATAAAATCTAGTATTTAAAATAATAACAAATAATTCTTCTCCTCACTAACAACATCAACTAATTTTAATTAATTTAAGACTCAATCTAGCAATTTATTAAATAGCTCATAATTTTCCCCCTACTAACAATAAATCCAAGTGGTAGATTTAAACCTTTTCAAATCGCCCGGTGGAAAACCACTGTCCAATTTCTAAGAGCTCACTGATATTGAATATATTCAAAAATATATCCAAGTTCGGAGTTTTAATTGGTTTACCGGCTCTCTTATCTTTACTTTTCTTGTCACCCTTTTCATTTCCACCTCAAACTCTCCTTACTAATGACATCAATTAAAATCAATTTCTGCAACATTCGCGGTCTATCTCGCAATTCGAATTTACACGACGTATTTCAACATCTCGAACATGAAAAACCTGCTCTTTTAGGCTTATCCGAAACTATAATTGACGCGAATAAATCTAACGGTCGTGACTACCAATTCGAAAACTATACACTTCATTCAAAATTTCGAAAAAAGGAGGGGTCTGCTGTTATATTAGAAAGGACATCCCTAGTAGGCGTTTAACTAATCTAGAATCCAATGAATTCGATGCCATATGGATCAAAATCACGTTAGGCCATTCAACTAAATTTTTCTGCATAATATATTTGCCCCCCAAAGACCCCAGATACAAACAATTTTTTGACTACCTCCTTGAGTGCCATTGCAATATCCTGAAAGAATTTCCATCTTCTGAAATATCTTTCCTAGGTGACTTTAACGTCCACAACAAAAATTGGCTAAAATTTTCTAGCCATAATTCCCCCGCAGGCTCCGACGCTGAAATCTTCTCAACGGCGTGTGGCCTCACTCAAATTATTAACGGCCCCACAAGAATCCCAGACAAAGCCAATGAAAAATCCAATCTTCTCGATCTTTTCATCACTTCCCACCCTTCGTCCTATGAAGCAAAAATTTCGGCCCCTTTAGGTAAATCTGACCACAATCTGATAAAAATTAAAACCTCCGCCAATTTACCAAAACCCCCGTCACCCCACTCCAACCCCAGAAAAATATGGCTAGTCGATAACGTTAACATTAATTGGAATGACATGCGTAACTTTTTTGCCGCTTACCAGTGGAATGAACTCTGCATCAGAGATAAAAACGCTTCAGAATTCGCAGACGCCCTTAACGAGGCAATTCAAATAGGCTTAGAAACCTATATCCCCTCAAAATTGATTAAAGGGAACAAGGATTCTAAGCCTTGGTTTGGTAGACAATGCGCAGATTCCGTCCGTGAAAAAAACAAATCTTTTCAGAAATGGCAACTTTCACAGCTAGAATGTGACCGAGTTGCATTTACCAAGTCGCGAAGCTCATGCAAAAAAATCATCTCTGAGGCAAAGAAATCATTCGACCAGAGGATAGCTGACCGTCTCGCATCTTGCCCCAATGGAAAACGGGCCTTTTTCTCGTTACACAAGGCAATAAATAGAAATTTCGCGTCCCCCTCACTTCCGCCCCTCTTTCACCCAAATGGTTCAGTAGCCACGACCCCCGCTGAAAAAGCCGAATCACTAGCATCCTATTTCGCAACTAACTCCACTTTAGATGACAAAGGGCTTAACCCGCCCACTTATACCCCCCAAACCAACCTCATGGGCAAAATAATTTTCAGGCCCCAAATAATCATAAAAGCCATTAATAAATTAAATTCCAAATCCGCCGCAGGCCCGGATAACATCCCACCAATTCTCATTAAAAAATGCGCCCCTGAACTTGCCCCTATCTTATCCAAGCTATTCCAACTCTCTTACGAGTCGGGCATATTCCCCAAAAGCTGGAAAATAGCCAGAGTCACACCTATTCCTAAAAAAGGAGACACATCACAAATCTCTAATTACAGGCCTATCTCGATCACCTCTGTTCTTTCCAAATTAATGGAATTAGTCATAAACCAACACGTCCTTCATCACTTAGAAAACAATAAATTAATTCACGATAGGCAATATGGATTCAGACAAAATCGTTCCACAGGCGACATCTTAACCTATGTCACCCACACCTTGAACAATACTCTAGAGGCCGGAAAAGAAACCCTCGCTGTAGCCCTTGATATCTCCAAAGCTTTTGACCAGGTTTGGCACAAAAATCTTCTTGCCAAACTACCAGCCTTTGGATTCACACCAACACTTCGCAAATGGATTGAAAGCTTTCTGACAAACCGAAGTATAAAAGTTGTGGTGGATGGAACATCTTCTGAATCGTTCTCCACAAACTCTGGTGTTCCCCAAGGCTCTGTAATCTCCTCCACACTCTTCCTTATTTATATAAACGACCTTATTGATCAAACGGCAAACCCCACTCATTGTTACGCCGACGATAGCACTCTACACGGCAAACCCTCTCTCCCGAATAATCGAATCAATATTGCCTCCTCAATTACTCTCGACCTAGACAAACTGAATAAATGGGGCTCTCAAAATTTAGTTAACTTCAATTCAAACAAGACTCAATGTTGTCTAATTTCTAGGCGCGAAAATAGAGATTTCCCTGATATTCACTTCGATTCGAATACCCTGAAAATGTGTGACAGCCTATCCATGTTGGGCGTCTCTGTCGCATCTGACCTGTCTTGGAATGAACACATCTCCTCTGTGGCGAAATCTGCAGCAAGGAAGATTGGCTTCTTATTCAGGTCCAAGCGATTTTACAAACCCCCACAACTTCTCACCATCTACAAGGCCCAAATCCGCCCCTATCTCGAATACGGCTCTCATCTGTGGAGAGGAGCCTCAAAATATTCTCTTGCTACCCTTGATGCAATTCAGAAACGAGCCGTCAGGCTAATTGACGATTCTACCCTCACCGACTCCCTCGACTCGCTGGCTCATCGAAGAGATGTCTCCGCCCTTTCCCTTTTCTATAGATACTATCACGGCAGGTGCTCTGATGAGATAAAATCAATAATTCCCCCCAAAGCATGCTTTGCACGCAGCACACGTTTTGCCGACTCCCAACACTCTTTCGCGGTCAAATTAGAAAAGTGCCGGACCACTTCATTCGCGAATTCATATATCCCCATGACGTCAAGGAACTGGAACTCTCTCCCAGCCTCTATCTTTCCCAGCACCTATGATCTTCAAACCTTCAAAACCAGGGTGCATAGACACCTACGTCTACACCCTCTCACTTAAACAACTTTCCCTTCTCTTCGGTAATGCAAGGGTCTTTCGAGATCCATAGGGGCTACATCTTTACTGGTGCACCCCTTCTTGCATTCGATTGCATTAAAAAAAAAAAAATATATAAAAATTCTGCTACTCTCGGCAAAAACTTTCAATTTAATGAAGTTTTAATATCATTATAAACACTTATTTTCATTGTTGGGACATTTCAATTTAATAATTAATTATTTAATCATTATTATTTGATAATTAAGTTAAATAATTGTTAAAAATAATTATTAAGATTTTTTTAGAGTTCTAATTGATTGATTCATGTATTTCGTTTATTTGATGTCGTATAAAAATAGTTCTTATGAAAGTTGTTCAGTTTTTTTTTTTTGTAGATTAAGGAGACGTAAAGAAAAATATAGGGTTCCATTTAAAAAACAGAACTTTACCTTGAAATACCCTCGAAAGCTTGTTCTACGTCAACAAATAATGGCGTAATTTAAGTTCCCCCTTGATATAAATAAACTTTTTTTCATATAATGCATTGTTTTTGAGTTATAAGACTGTCTCAAGATAAAAAACTCACCCGGTATACTCTCTAAAAAAATAAAATTATTTATATTCATTTCAACAAACAGAAGACAACCTCATTGATTTCACTTAATGAATCAATAAATCTGCTAATCTCGGCAAGTTAAATCTTTTCAAATAAATATTATTCTAATATAAGAATACAATGACCAAATCACCTCTGCTGTTAAAGCTTGGTTTTTTATTCTATTTCTTTCTAGCATATATAACTCATATATGGAATAAAAGGCTAGAAAATCCAAATAAGCCTAGACATTTAAAAGGCTTTCGATCTGGTCTGGCTCAAAAATCTTCTTGATTAATTAAGGTAAACGCTCCAGTAATGGCCCTATAATTGGCCACCCCTTTAAAATGTTGACAAATGAAGGTTCTTTTGTTACCTAGGGCAGTGGAAGGAATAAGGGTCATTGACTACTTCCAGCTAGGATACCTTAGCACTGGAATTCAGTTCATTCCTTTACTTTGTGTCAAGTGTTTGGATTATTCTGCTAAAGAGACGATTATTTGTGATTGTTTTAACTTCTGATTAAGAAATCTGTTAAGGAAAGTGATTTTTTTCTGTTTAGTGACTTTAAGGGATATTTAGTACGATAATATGTATAATTCAAATTGTACAGTGCATAAATGATGAAAAACTTAAGATATTATTGCCAAAATAGGGTGGCCCATCATGGGATCACGAATTAGGCAACTGTCCCATTAATGGACCAGCCAGGACCAACGTAAGAACATGGTATCATTTTGAATTAAGCTTACTGTTGAGAACCTACTATGAATGATTCCAATAAGGGGCGGGCCGGCCCATTACAGAACCATACGGCATTTTCTTTAAAATTTTAGAAAAATATGAAGAAAACAGATAAATTTTGTTTTTATTTACACCTCTTTGTAATTCTATGATGTTATAGACTTGATTATTGTTCCACAATAGATGGTCCACTATTGGTACTTAGGATAAAATACTGGCCCATTATTGGTGGATCAGGTTAGTTATGGAAAATATTATTTTTTGTTTTTTTAAATGCAACCAGTGTGCTAAAATTGCGGCTACTACTCAATTTCGACCAGTTTTCTTAATATGTAGCAGTGGAAACTCAGTTTTACTTCAATTTTTCTCTTAACCGGTCCATTACTGGAGCGTTTACCTTAATTCCCCTTTTTTAAAATTGTGTTAATTTGACCTGGAACGACCCTAATAAAATGCATCGAATTTGCCGCATCTTTTTTCGGACGAAAGAGAGGATATAATATATCAATCATTGATTAGGTCCATCCTAGCAAATAAGACTAAAGTATAGTTTACAAAGCACATATTTCTTGTCAGACTCGATGGGGCCTTCTATAGACCAAATAGAGATTTAAATGATGATAAATTAAATTGGAATCTATGATATTTTAGCCTTACCTACTTCCAATTGTGTAATCTGATTAATATTGATTTAAGTAAGTTTTGATATATTTTCATTAGTTTATTCTGTAATAAATTATGATTTAGTATCAATTTATAATCATAAATTAAATTTGTCTTCCCAAAAAATTAGGATTTATTAAGTCATTAAATATTTATTAAGGTTAGTTTTATGATTTTAAGTGATTTGTGTTTTATTTCAGGGCCCCTTCATCCGTGCTGCTACTGTAATATGATATTTATTAGCGAAGAATTTCTAGAAAAGCATGAAAAAAAATGCATTAAAACGAGAATATCCTGTTTATTCAAAAAGCATTTAAATATTAATTTATTAACCAAAGGTAAATTTAATCCTTTATATCCATTGAAATCCATTATGACAAATAATTTAACATTTTCTAATTCATTTAGGTCGGAAATTCTTCGAATGTACAGAATGTCAAAAAAAATGTATATCAAAATATAAGCTAACACAACATTTGCTGGTACATTCCGGAAAGAGGCCCTTTGGATGTGCCCATTGTGAAAAACACTTCTCACATGAACCTCGTCTCACAAGGCATTTAAGGATACATTCCGGGGAAAAGCCTTTTCGCTGTGATCAGTGTGAAAAACGCTTTTCAGATAAATCTGCTCTCACAACGCATTTAAGGATTCATTCTGGGGAAAAGCCTTTTGGATGTCTCCATTGTGAAAAACGCTTCTCACATAAATCTGTTCTCTCAACGCATTTAAGAATCCATTCCGGGGAAAGGCCTTTTGGCTGTGATCAGTGTGAAAAACGCTTTTCAGATCAAACTGCTCTCCTATCGCATTTAAGGATGCATTCCGGGGAAAAACCTTTTGGATGTCCCCATTGTGAAAAACGCCTCTCAGGTAAATCTGCTCTTACAACGCATTTAAGGACTCATTCTGGGGAAAAGCCTTTTGGATGTCCCCATTGTAAAAAACGCCTCTCAGGTAAATCTGCTCTTACAACGCATTTAAGGATTCATTCTGGGAAAAGCCTTTTGTCTGTGATCAGTGTGAAAAACGCTTTTCAGATAAATCTGCTCTCACAACGCATTTAAGAATTCATTCTGGGGAAAAGCTGTTTGGCTGTGATCAGTGTGATAAACGCTTTCCATATAAATCTGCTCTCACAACGCATTTAAGGACACATTTCGGGGAAAAGCCTTTTGGCTGTGGCGAATGTGGAAAACGCTTCTCACATAAACATCATTTAACAAGGCATTTAAGAATTCATTCTGGGGAAAAGCTGGTTGGCTGTGATCAGTGTGATAAACGCTTTCCATATAAATCTGCTCTCACATCGCATTTAAGGACACATTTCGGGGAAAAGCCTTTTGGCTGTGGCGAATGTGGAAAACGCTTCTCACATAAACATCATTTCACAAGGCATTCTAGGGTACATACAGGAGAGAGGCCCTTTAAGTGTGCTCATTGCACAAAGGCCTTCGCACTAAAGCATCATCTCATAACTCATTTTAAAATACATTTTACAAATCCTTGAAAAATTTCAGATTCATTTTAGATTCACAAATAAGTTCAAATCTCATTTCAATCCATACGTCGGCTTCCCTGGTGTAATTGTCAGCATGTCTGGCTGGCAACCACAGTCTCGCTTAGACCTCCGTCAGGTAAACATCTCCTAACTAGGCCTTTGAAGAGTAAATCTCTACCCTGAAAAGCCCGAAACCACCTCTCTACCTGACCCAAGCCAAGCCATCCCCCATCCTTCCTCAGTCCAGAATAAAAATATTTCAGACTGAAATAGCAAACAACATGTACTCAAGTGATAATAAAGTTAATAATATTAACGAAAATGAAAACAGTGAAAAAAGTGAAAGTGAAAATTCTTTTAATATCTTTTTTATTAAAGTGACAAAACGAAAACTAAATAAAAATGACCACACGAGGAACCCAAAATCAATTAAACTCTCCTCGCCTATACCATTGAAGAACAGTTTTTCTCTAACGGAAGTTAATGAGGGCGAAACAGAGCTGCAAGACGTCGTAATGGACCAACCTCAGGAACAAATGCTGAAGGAAGAAAAACAAAAGGACGCCCTCCACCACCAATAGTATTTCCAGGTAATGCTGACAAAAATAACTCAAAAGCCCTGCTAATCTACCTGGAAAACCGTCTAAAGAGTGGATTCAAACTAAAAAATGGGAAGGATAAAACTCTCCTATTTGTAAATAGTTCACATGAATGGTCCAACCTCAAAAAAGAACTTATACACCAAAAAACGAACTTTTTCTCCGAAGAGAGAAAAACCATGCTTTCATTCTCAAAGGCCTGGTCCATGAAGAGGAAACCGAAGATATCAAAGAAATTCTAACAACGAAAGGAATTCCTGTGGTCGGTGTTACAAGGATGAACACCCAATACTAGCCAATATACATGGTTATCACAAAAAATAACATTACTCTAAACAAAATTGCGATAATCAAAACCCTCTATAACACTGTTATAAAATGGGAAAACTTAACAACAAAAGACTTATTATGCAATCCCACCGCTGCCAACGCCACCTGCATGGAACTAGCAATTGTTTTATGCCCCCTAAGTGCCTGAAATGCGGAGAAGGACACCTGTCTAAGGAATGCCCATACCCAAGAAGTACCCATGCTAATTGCGGACAGGCCAATCTAGCTAGCAGTACTAGCTGCCCCACCTACCTGGAAAAATTAAACAATTTAAAAAAACAACCATATGAACAAAGAAACCTAACAAAACCAGGTAGGCAGCACTCAATTTATGGAACTCATAAATGAAATTAAAAATCTAAATAACATGTAAGATGATAAGGCCAATGGCCGGGACAAAATGTACATACAAATTTCAATAAAAACCACTTAAAAAACTAAAACTAAAATAACATGTGTAATATAAGTGAAATGCTCAGAGCAATAAAAGACCTGAATACATTACTAAAAGACACAACTGATAAAAATAATAAATTCTTTAATAATGATTATTTTTTGAAATATTTTTAAAATATTTATTCATTTTTTAAATTTTTTTTTTAATTTTTTCCAAATTTTTTAAAATTAATTTAAAATTTTTTAGAATATTTTTTTTAATTTTCTCAAAATTTTTTAAAATATTTATTTATATTTATCTTCTTCTTCTTCTTGTTTTTAAACCTATAGGTTTGTTTCTTCCAGATCGTCATGCCATCTTTTCTTGGGACGACCTCTACTTCTTATTCCAACCGGCTTGTTGGTCATCACTTTCTTTACTAGTCGGTCTTCTGTCATTCTTCCCACATGCGCGTACCATTCTGTTCTTCTTCTCTTGATCCATTCTCCCACCTTTTGTATTCCACATTTTTCTCTAATATCTTCACTCTTCATTCTATCGAGCCTGGTCACGTTCATTATCATTCGCAATGTCTTCATTTCTGTTGTTTCCAATTTTTGCAGTGTCGGGTCTTGTCTCAGCTGCGTATGTTAATATTGGGCGTACCACGGTTTTGTAGACTCGTACCTTGGCCTCCGTTCTTAAATATTGGTTTGACCAGATTGCACTGTTAAGGCAACCCGATATTTTCGATGCCTTTATTGCTTGATGTTTTACCATTTATATTTATAATTATTTAATTGTTTTTAAAACATTTATTTATTTTTAAAAATATTTTTAAATTTTTTTTTAATATTTTGAAAATTTTTTAAATTTTATTTAAAATTTTTTTAAATATTTAAAAATAATTTTAAAAAATTTAAAAAAAATTAAAAAATAAATAAATATTTTAAAATTATTGATAAAAATATCGGTAGGTTTCACATTAGATATAAAAATAAAACGAATTTATTTTAGAGAATCTTAATCTCGATATATATTTCGGGTGACTAACCCATCTTCAGAGATAAACTAATTTTAAAAAATTTTGAAAATATTTTTAAATTTTTATAAAATATTTTAAATTTTTTTTTAATTTTTTAAAAATATTTACCATAATAACAATGACCATGGAGGCAGTTACTCGTTTATTGTAAAAAAAAACTTTATATAAGACAAACAAAATTCAAAATATTACGTGGCATTTTACTTATGTATTTCTCATTAAATTATTTCGTTACTTCCAAAATTTGTCAATTCTTCTTATAATCAGCCCTAATCTACCCTTTGAAGACAGGCTTAAAAAAATAATTTTTCCGAGATATTCAAACGAAAATATACACTTTAATCTCTTTATAAAATATACCTCATTTATAACAATACAGAGAGGCTCAATGAAAATGTGACACCGGGGGAGGGGGGTCCAAAAATCATGAAATTTGTTTGATAGAATTTATGGACGGCCCCTAATTTTATCAAATCGCCCAACAGTTAAGTAGCAATATTCGTAATGACCAGACAAAGTGAGAAATAATGAAGTTTAAATAAGTATTAATTTCCTATCCCGATTTGACTTGTCATTATTCATATTGTCCGGGCATTGTAAATAGTGCCCTGATTAATCATTAACATATATTCTGAATACTTTATGAAAATCTAAAAAAAAAGGTTTATGAAAAGCTGCAATAAATCTTTTACTACCAGCTACTTCAGAAACAAATTCAGAAAAAACAGATATAGTTGTATTTTTTTTTTAATTTAATTAAATTGATTAACATAAATAACACACAAGTTATGTTATAAGAACGAAATAAAAAAATTCAAATAAAAGTTTAACTTTATAGGTATTATTGAGTATTTTAAATTAATTCTCGAATACTCAATTGATTGAAGACATAAGCACTGCTCAAAAGAGAAGATCGCGTCCCGATTAGCGCTTCCAATTCTACTTTAGCATTCATTTCTTGCAAGACTTTCAGCTAAATATATAAACAAATAAAACATTGTTTAAGAATATAAATGCTAAGCTTAAATGTCTATTTTGACTGGACTTATATATAATAATATCCAGATGATGATAATTTAAAGAAAAATATGAATATAAATAAGAAAAATGAAAATAAATTATCCATTCACCAACACTGAACACACCGCTTCATGGATCATTGTTTGTTGAATTTTCAAAACATAAACAAATGGATGATAAATAATTTATTTTTATGTGAATTGTCAATTACCTCAGACTTAATTCTTGGGTGATCTTTTAAATACGGCCTTGTAAGAAGTTGATTCAACATTTTATGATCCCATTGGGTTAATGGTTTTTTTTCAAGTCCAAGGGGAATCATTTCCGAGGGGTGCAAACCTGAAATAGTAGGTATTATTAAATTAACATTATCATTTCACACATACACATGATATATAGTACCTGGAGCCACCGAGCGATACTCGGCAACTTATTTTTAATTTAAAATTCTGATAAAAACCATCCCGTCACTGCACCCCACCTACCGCACTCCACCCCATCTACGCCCCCTGGACAACCACCCCCCACTCCACCAACCCCGCACCCCACCTCCTGCACCACCCAGTCCCACTCCCAATTTTTGCATTTCTAGCTTTCTAGTGGCCAACAGATTATGTATATACTTATAGGTATATAAATAAATGACATATACCCTGTATGGTAAAGTAAAAATAATACATATACTCTATCTTATCGTTTGTTAATTGAATTTTTGTTTATAGTTGCTTTATATTCCATTCTTAAAGCAAATATTATATTTTTTATTCTTATATATAGATTAAATATCTTAAAAACCAGAACTAAGTTGAGAGCTACAATTCAAACCCCATTTAATGATACAATAAAATAGCAAGAAATGTCTAAAATGGACGGAATTTATCCGAAAAAATGTATGAACTTCATCATCAGTCTTTAAAATTAGAATTAAAAGTTAAAACCTATAATAATTAGATTAAAAAAAATATATTAGGGATATATATATATGTAGGGGGCGAGATAAACTTTTTAAGATTCATCCCGGCTCGAGCCCTCATTTGTAGGATGCTGGTTTCACCCCCTTGGCTCATAGGGGTGAAATAATAATACACTTATTTATTCTTTAATATATATTTATTTATAAAAAGGGGGTTATTCATATTCGTCTAGGGGGTCATCGTTAAAACATCTTAAAACACATCATCTTAAAATTAACGTGTCATCTTAAGCACCACTGGCTTTCAACTGCAACTCAAATTACCCTCAGCAGCAACACATACACATACACACATGCATATGAGTGTCAGCCGACACAAGTTGTCATAATATTATTTATTACAGAAAGCTCTTAACGGGGCACAATGGCTCGCTAAAAAGAAAGAATGCAGCCTCCCAGCCTAGATAGACAGCTGGCAAACACGTGTATGATCTTAAACTGAAATTAGGAAAATTCACTTAATTAAACAATTAATTTCCCACATATATTTTTCTATATATAAAAGATTTATTTTCTCTATTACGATTATTGAAACTTAATTATTGTCTTCTAAACTAATTTTATTATTTATCCATGTAAACAGTAAACTGTTATAAACAAATACAAATTCGACTCCTAAGTACTGAAAAGTTTGGAAATTCCTAAATATATACAGATTATTTACTGTTTAGTTACTGTAATATTTTTTATTTTCATATAAAATAATAATTTTAGATATGATTGAAATTTTAAACGACAGAATGGCAAGTTTTGAAATGAAAACTCTATTGTTTTTCCTTACCAATCCATTTAATTGCCGGAACTGTCAGATGTTTGGTGTCCTCAGCAAAATTAAGCGATCCAAATCGGTAATTGAGCATAATGGCAATGCCGTGTGGGTCGGCGTCCACCAGGCACAGCATCGGCAATTTCAACGCCAGCCAAAGACGGTTGACCAGCCTGCGGGTGGACACATCGGGAAACCCTTTGCCCTGCACACACAATATACCATATCTTATACCGAGGGGTGAACCGCGACCTAAAATCGTGTACACCTAGTTCCACTTTCATTTCCAAGTAGAAGACAATAGAATATCTAATGAATTCCAAAGTAATTCCAAAGACGGTGTATACCTAATTCCAATCGCTGTTAACCCCTCGTCTTATACTATTAAAAGACCAATCAAAACGTTTATTAAAATCCCAAGCGTTTCGGGAGAATTTCTCTAATTAGCAACTTTTTAAATTTTCATTGATAAAGGGAGAAATTCTCTCGAAACATTTTGGGAGTTTAATATAAACCATTTAAGATTGTTTTTTTTTTTTTTATAAAATATTTGTATATTTATATATAGTACCTGGAGGCACCGAGCGATGCTCGGTAACTTCTTCCTTCAGTTAAAACATTTATTTTAATATTTTTAATTAAAAATTCTGATAAAAAGGTCGATTTTAATTTGAGAGCCATTTTCAAATTACAAAAAATACATATATTAGTATATAGTATTCGCCCATTGTACCCCCACCCCCGGATCCCCCACCACTGCACCCCACCTCCTGCACCTGTTTTGATTCATTTTTATTCATCCAATTGTTAATAAATAAAACCTATCAAAATGTGTAGTTTTTTCAGAAAATTGAGACATGCTTATGCGAAATATATTTTTAAATAAATTCTTGATTATTTTTTATTCTATTAAATAAATAAAGTTCTTTATAAAAACAATTATAAAACGTTTATTAATATTTCTAACGTTTAGGTTGAACAAAATATGTTAAAATCCACAATCACAATACTTCTTCAAGGCCTTTTAGAACAATAAATAAAGGCAACCCATTGTCTGCCTGGGAACAAAAGGAAAAGGGAAACCTTTTTTAAAACCCTAAGAATGGGATTTGTCTACCTGAGAATAATTAATTTGATTACGAAAAAACCCATCAAAAACAATTTTGTCGAAGGTGAGACCGTGACAGATCGAATTGTAACCCCGAAAACCCCTTTAACCCGTGAATTTCATCAAAATCGGTAGAGTCGTTTTCAAAATAGAACCAAGATACAAATATATATACAATTTTTGCTCGTTTAATAAGAGTAGATACCCTGTATGCTAAAGTAAAAATACTTATAAGGAGAGATGGGCAAAATACATCAGAACATGTATTTCCGATACAAAATAGAAATGTATCGAAAATACTTGTATTTTCGATACTGCCCATCTTTGGTTATAAGTTATTTTTAATATATTTATACGTTTTAGTTTATAAAATAATAAAAAATAGAGTATAGTAGTTACCCCTGATTTGAACAGTACTTATTATTAAGTGAAACTAAATATAATAATAGAGAATACCGTGACGAGAATGCAATCCTCGACGCCTTCTTCTAGAAGTTTTTGAAAACACGCGTCTTTTTCAATTATCAATACCATCCTCGCTGTCGATTCGATATTATCTATTTCTGAAAATTTAATTTATGACAATATATAGGTAATTAAATAAAAAAATAAATTTTGAATAATTTATTAGTTAAGGAAGGAGATTTCGTTCTGAATTGATTTGATTTTGGACTATATGTAGGATCAAATACTGTATATACAGTATTTGGTAGGATTCACAACTCACACGGTTCAAAAATACCGAAAATATCATTTTTTCGATTATTTTATTTTTATTTTTTCAGACGTTGTTATGATAAAAGCACAAACAAACAAATATGTGTTTTTTTTTATTTGTTTTGTTTTTAATTTCAATCTATTAATTAATTGATTTATTTATTTTAAAACCCACTAATAATTCATTACAAATATTATTATAAGTAACTGGAGCCAACGAGCGATGCACGGTAACTTTTTATTTCAGTTGAAAGTTATATATTAGTATTATTTTTAATTTAAAATTCTGATAAAAATACAAATATATATAGCAGGGGTGGCCACAACGTGGCTCGCGAGCCGCATGTGGCTCTTCAGTCAATCTCGTGCGGCTCTTGAACCCTCTTGAATAATACTGATTTTAAAAAGTACAGGGTGTGGCATAAAGATCTACCACATTTTGAAGAGGTATAAAAAAAAATGAAAAAATTTAACTAGGAAAAAACTGAATATATTTTTGAAAAGAACATAAAATAATTTTTTTTATGTATTTTAAACATTATCAGACAAAAGGGGGTGGGGGTAAAAATGAAAATTCTAGCCCTTTCGACCAAACTTAACCAAATTTTGTATACATATTCTGTGGACCCCCAGAAGGCCAGAAATGCAAAAACTAACCACCCAAAACGGGAAGATGGTCAAAATTGAAAATTCTAGCCCTTTCAATCAAAATCAACCAAAATTTTGTATACCCAGAGGGCTAGAAATGCCAAAACTAACCACCCCAGGTCAAAAATGAAAATTCTAGCCCTTTCGACCAAACTATGTATACAAAATTTGGTTAGTTTTTGCATTTCTAGCCTATGTATACAAAATTTGGTTGAGTTTGATCAAAAGGGCTAGAATTTTTGTTACCCCTCTTTTGTCTGATAATGTTAAAAATACATTTAAAAAAATTTTCATTTATTTTCTTTTCAAAAATAAAGTTAGTTTTTTTTCTAGTTATTTTTTTCATTTTTTTATATCTCTTCAAAATGTGGTAGATCTCCATGCCACACCCTGTATATTAATTAAATTAAAAAAATAATAATAAAAAATTATTTTTGTAATGTTATAAAAAATAAATGTTATTTCATTTATATTTTATAAAATAAAAAAATGTTTCATTTTTTTAATAAACTATTAATTAATCTCCAAACAATGTGGCTCGCTTTGAAACAGTTTTATAAATTTGCGGCTTCCAAAGTTAAGGTTAGTGGCCACCCCTGATATATAGTATAGGTATATGGAGCCTCGATACTCTCCCCGAACCCCCTCCCCATAAAACCCCGCACTTCGCCCCCCGGACACCCCACTTCCACCTCCACCCCGCCCCAACCCCGCACCCAGTTTTTGCATAGGTACAGTGGTTTTCATCAGAATTTTAAATTAAAAATAATATTAATATATAACTTTTAACTGAAGCAAAAAGTTGCCGAGCGGTTGTATTTATAGCTAGTTATAATAATAATCGTATAGGATCTGAAATAAAAACATAAAATTAAATAAGATTTGTTTCCAAGTTATTTAAAAAAAACCACCTCAACCACTTTGTTTGTTAACACACCTGTTTTGTTATGAATCCACCTGTAATGTTATGATTTAGACACCTGTTAATTAAAAAAAAAACATCCTAATTTTAATATAATATAATATTTGTTATAACCTATTGGTGGGTTTTAAAATTAAAAAACCAATTAATAAATAAAAGATAATTGAAAGAAATGTAAACAAACTTTTTTATTGAGATTTTCATCTATAAATAATTACTTTAATTAAGAAAAGATCAATTAAGATGAAATTTGATGAGGTCCAGACCTAGCCAGATCGTTTTCTCATCTTCAAAACTTGTTAATAGAGTTTGTTTCGTCAAAATCGGTAGAGCCATTTTCAAAATAGAACTAAGATACAAATATATATACAATTTTTGCTCGTTTAATAAGAGTAGATTTAAGGCCTCTACAAGATCAATTTTTCATAATAATTTTATCTTTTTTTAATTTTTGAATAAATTACCTGGGGGACGCTCTTATAGTTAAACACCCTGTCTATTACAGGGTGGTTTTTGAAATGTCACTATATAGAAATTACCTTCAATTTCATATGGAATGAGGATTCCTCCGGGTTTTCTACAATTCAAAATTAGCCCGCTGGTCAATTTCAAATCACACGGGCCGGCGATCAGTCCTTTGGCCGTCGACTTAATCCCCAATTTCCAACGGGAAACTTTCAACAAAGCAGATATAGCGTTTAAAATACGACATACACTCTGTTGTGAGTCAAATATTATTCGGTTCTGGTAAAACAATTCTCTAAAAGTAGAAAAAGAAGGTTAAAAAGTGAAATCACTTTTTCTTTTTTTGTTGATATTTTTAAGGCGTTGTTATGATAAAACCATAAATAAGTGTTTTTGTTTTAACTTCAATCCATTAATTAATTGGTTTATTTAATTTAAAACCCACTAATAATTAATTACAGATATTATTATACCGGGTGAGTTTTTTTTTATCTTGAAACAATCTTATAACAGTGCATATGAAAAAAGTTTCAAAAAAAGTTTATTTATATCGAGGGGGAAACTAAACTACGCTATTGTTTGTCGACGTAGAACAGGCTTTCAAGGGTATTTCAATGTCAGGTTCTGTTTTTTAAATGGAAACCTATATATTTCTTTACGTAACCATATTCTACAACAAAAACTGAACAACTTTCATAAGAACTATTTTTTTATACGACATCAAATAAACAAAATACATGAATCAATTAGATCTCAAAAAAAATCTTAATAATTATTTTTAACAATTATTTAACTTAATTATCAAATAATAATGATTAAATAATTAATTATTAAATAAATAATTATTAAATTGAAAATTCACAACAAAATGAAAATAGGTATTTATAATGAGATTAAAACTTCGTTATACACAGATTTAAGTGATTATTTTTCTACTACTTAAAATTCTTGAGTTTAAAAAAGGAAATTTCTCGTGTCAATTCAGTATATACATAGTTATATTGTATTACTATAATAAAAATGGAGTATTTCTTTTGAAGACAGAATTGAAATGCCCTTAATTTATTGTGAATGTGGAAGAAGTGTTATGGGGCTGCCATTGAAATGGATTCCGAGCGTTTTCCTGATAAGAAAACACCCTCACAAGCTTCATTTTATCGTGTTGTAAATCTGTTAAAAAAAAATAAGGAAATTGGAACTGGAATTCATCCAGAAGACTTGCCATACACTCTGGAATGTCACAGAACAAAGTTGCAAAATTATTAATTATTATTAAATTATTTATTTAATAATTAGATATTTGATAATTAAGTTGAATAATTGTTAAAAATAATTAAGTATTACTTGGATTTTTTTGAGATCTAATTGATTTAATATTTTGTTTATTTGTTGTCGTATAAAAAAATGGTTCTTATGAAAGTTGCTCAGTTTTTTTTTTTTTTTTTTTTTTGTAAATTTACGCAATGTAAAGAAAAATATAGGGTTCTTTTTTACTTAGAGAAAGTGTTGTAGGTTTTAGATGAAACATATGATATTAATTAATAAAGTGTTTTAACCTGTAAACTCCTGATGATTGACTAATAATCCGAAATATATTGAGTTTGTATAAACCTCTTTGGGTTTTATTTCATTCACTGTGAAACTATACACCCTTTACTTTATTAATATAGGGTTCTATTTAAAAAACAGAACTTGATCTTAAAATACCCTTGAAAGCTTGTTCTAGGTCAACAAACAATGGCTTAGTTTAGTTTCCCCTTGATATAAATAAACTTTTATTTGAAACTTTTTTTCATATAATGCACTGTTTTTGAGTTGCTAGACTGTCTCAAGATAAAAAACTCACCCGGTATATTAAAATTAAAAAAATAGAAATTATGACAAGACACTTAAAGTAAATGAAAAATTACTACGTCCCCTGGTCTCCGTAGTGGGTTTTAAATTAGCAATTTAAATTTCTTAATTTTATTTGTCATGAACTATTAGTGGGTTTTAAAATTAAAAAAATCACGTCGGCTTCATCGCGAAAGATGATTATAATAAGTTTAGATAAAAACAAGAACATAATATACATATATTTAATCAAAATGTATACATAAATAAATACCTTTCAGTTATATTCTCATTTCGCAATACTAAATTATATATTTTTGACAATACAAATATTATTTTAGAAAATTTCTGACGGCTCAGTTGATTCATGAAATCTATATTCAAATATTTTTCTTTATTTTCGTTACTGGAAAAAAAAATATAAAAAGAATGTTAACGTTATATTGCCAGTGCTGTATAACTACATATAATGTTAAAATGTTAAAACTAAATTTATTTTAAAATATTACTGCTTGGTCGATATTGCCCTCCACCATGATCGATATTACCCGACCGGTCGAAATTACCCCATTTTCCCTTTTTAAAAAAGCACTTTATAAAAAAACATTTGATTGTTTCCAAATCCAATAGAAGAAACTCATAATAGATAAAGTAACCAAGCAATTTGACTGTTTTGAGCATCTTTTTACCAAGATTAATATTTGATATTTTTAACCTCGCTTAAATAGTCGATATTCCTACACTTTCCCCTATATAGTGAAGAAGAACTGTCCTTGGACTACATTTTGGAAGAAAAATAATAAAAATAAAGGGCAAAAAAATAACATGTGCTCATATTTCAAAAGTCAAACACACATCAAAGCCTTAAAAATTGTGCAGGCAGATGCGCATAGTCCGTTTAAACTAAAATCAACGGAAGACCAACAAAACCTAAGGTCTGTGTCTGACCGGATTTCTATCTGGAAGCTAAAATCATTAGACGGCAGATTCCCAGCGTTTCTTGAGGACGCTAACCTTGGTAAAACCACCTCGACTATGATATTCCAAAAAGGTCATCTTTAGGATTTATCACCGCCATCCAAGATAGTGAGAACGAGAAATTATGAAAAGAACATCTTAAAATTCAAAGTGGAGGTCAGATGCAGAAGGTGTGGAAGTGTGGGCGAAACAATAGAGCATATAACCGGCGGATGTGGGGCATTAGCCGATAATGATTACACAAGCCGACACAACCAAGTAGCAAAAATGATACATCGGGAGCTTGCTCTTAAAAGGGAGCTTATCCAAGACCCAGAGCCCTATTACAAGTACGCCCCTCCGTCTGTCTTAGAAAACAATGGCCTAATTCTCTATTGGGACCGACCAGTGTTGACGGATTAAACAATAGATCACAATAGACCCGATATCGGGGAATCGGATTAGCCGAGAGCTTAAAGACATTAGCCTTCTAAGCAGGAGTCCCGGGTTCGAGTCCGAGTCCCTGCATTGATATTTGACCGGCTATAATCTGATTCCTAGTCACCAATCCGTCTGGCAAGCGTGGTGACTTAATGCCAACTCCCTTCCATTTGATGGAAGAGGCCTATATTCAGCAGTGGATTGTCGATATCGACAGGCATGATGATGATGATGATGATGAGACCCGATATAATATTAATAAACAATCATGAGAAAAGGGCTATTATCATTGACATTGCGGTCCCATTAACGCATAACCTGGCAAAGACAGCGGGAAAAAATCTCTAAATACCAAAACCTTGCGTTCGAGCTGAAGCTACTGTGGAAGCTCAACCAACGAGGTGAAAATTATTCCGATTGTGATGTCTGAGGAGGGAGTGTCCAGCAACAACTTGAAAAAGAACGCTAGGGATATCAGACGAAATAACATCTCTCGTGCAAAATGCTGTCGTTTTACAGACCTGCTATATAGTAAGAAGATTCCTATTGAGCATGTCGACTATATAGTTAGTAGGGCTAGAAGAACTCGGGGTATTGTTAGATGGGTCGGCCGTCATTCTCCACACCTGATACGATGACTCTACTCTTTAAGGCATTGGTCATGCACGGTCGTCTGGAGTAGGAACAGGGCATGTACCACCTGTATATGGCGTGGAGGTTTCCCCAGCGTGTTCCGGCGGAACCCACGCAAGCGTGCGAGGTACTGCGACTTTCTTCCCTTGAAAGTAGAAGGAAAATTTTTGATCTCAGATTTTTCATGGGGGCCCTCCACGGTAGTGTGGCGGTCCCAGAGCTCGATATCTTTTACAGAGTGCCACGCCCTGGTTTGAGACGGTTCGAGAGTTTTTATTCGGAGCGACCCGGAGTGCTATTGCCGATTGCCAGATGTATCGTGACGGCTAATAATAATGACCACCTTATTGATTTCTTCTGGGGAGATGGACCAGCCCAACGCTTTTTTCAGCGTTGATCTATTTATTTAATATTTTACCCAGTAGCTTATATTCCCAGTCAAATATTTATTTATTTTTCTTGACCATGGCGGTTTCCTGGCTATTTATTTATTTATTTTTTATTCATTGACTACGGCAACTTCCTGTCTACTTATTTATTTAACTGTTTTTTTAATTATTTATTTTTAAACAACAATTTCTTTAAACCCAGTGGCATATTGTATTTATTTTTTGTTTTATTTATTTATTTATTCTTCCCAGTGTATTTATTTTTATTATTTGGACGACATGCGGTATTCCCTTATTTATTGCTATTATTATTATTTTATTCTTGGTCGCAGCATACTATAAGGTTTCACACCGTTCTGCTGTGGCCACACCCTGAGCCACTCAACCGGATCCCTAGTGGGAGGATCAAAAGAAGAGTCATTGTGGGCCAGGGTGAATTCCCTTCCCACAGCGTCCGAGCCTAACCCCCATAAGAACAACAGGGGTAGGTGAAATTTTACCAGCACTTGTGCTGAGTAAGAGCCGATTGCATGTCGGTTGGTAAACGCTTTTTAACCGTTGGCAAAGGGTAAATGGCTGGGATGGCCAATCAGATGAAAGTGCCTGTCATCTCATTGGCAGGCACTTTCATCTGATTGGCCATCCCAGCCATTTACCCTTTGCCAACGGTTAAAAGAGTTTACCAACCGACATACAACCGGCCCTAAGTGTCATAACTCAAATAATAGTAATAAGATAAATAATTAAAACTAAATTACTTTTGATTGGAGTAGATATTTTCCCAATTTGTTTTTTTTATTTTTATAATAGGTGAACGATTTTCTTTCAATGACTCCAATATTTCCAATATAATCTTCTCAATCTTTAATAATAGAGCGTCTCTAAAAAAGAAAAAAATATTATTTTATAATATATATATATCCTTTAATAATTATATATACAGAGGCGTAGGTAACCCCCCCCCCCCCCCAAGGCAACGACAAACCGTTTCTTATGGAAAACTAACCGTAATTAAATATATTTCATGTTTAATCAAGAATTATGTTCTTTTTTAATTTCTTGAAGTACCTTTTTGCAAAATTGTAGGGGATATAATTTTTAGGATTTTCCTTTAAAAAAAAAATTGAATATAACCACCCAAAATGGGGGGGGGGCAAAAAATTGAAGGCTAGGCCCTTGTACTAAACTTAATTTAGTTTTTGCATTTCTAGACTTCTGGGGGTCCACAGAATATATATGTATACAAAATTTGGTTGAGTTTGGTCGAAAGAGGGCTAGAATTTGCATTGTTGAGACCCCTCCCCCCACCATTTTGGGTAGTTATTTTCTAATTTGTTTTTAAACAAAACTGTCAAAAATTACATCCTCTACAATTTTGCTAAAATATTAAAAATGTCTAAAAAATTCAAATTTTGGTCTGAAATTTTCATATAGAAAGAATTTCCGTATAGAAAATAAAAATTTTCGAAAAAGAAAATAATTTTTTTTTTTTTAATTTTTGAGATTTTCTAAATTCTTGAGCGACTAAAAAAAAAAAAAAAATTCAAGCTTAAATTTGGTGAGGACTCTTGAAACATGAAATATTAACAAGTTTTCATGCGAGACATAAACAAGGAAAATAGTCGATCCAAAAAGTGGAGACGGGTGGTTGTGTCAGCATAGCCCCCGCATGAAATCTCGGGCCCGGGGCCCAAAATCTGAAGCGGGCCCCTTATTATGGAATAAGTATGTATTTTTTATGAAGTGGAATAATTAAAAAAAAATGCCACGTCCGGGGTCCGGGGCCCGGGACCCAAGGCTGCACCTGAACCCCGCTTGCGGGGGCTATGTGTGTCAAACCAATCTTAGGACTGTGTACTCCAGGGGAGGTCCCAAACTTTCATTTTTTTTTGTGTGTGTGTGGGGGGGGGGGGGGTCACATATACCGGGGTTATGTTTGATATAACTATATTACAAAATTAAGACCTTTTTGTTTTAGAAACTATTTGGGGGGGAGGGGCGTCATGAACCCTACGGGGGCTATGTGTGTCAAGCCAATCTTAGGACTGTGTACTCCAGGGGCGGTCCCAGACTTTCATTTTTTTTTTTTGGGGGGGGGTCACATATACCAGGGTTTGATATAACTTTATTACAAAATTAAGACCTTTTTTGTTTTAGAAACTATTTGGGGAGGGGTCATGAAGCCCTGCGGGGGCTATGTGTGTCAAATCAATCTTAGGACTGTGTACTCCAGGGGCGGTCCCAGACTTTCATTTTTTTTTTTGGGGGGGGGGGGGTTCACATATACCGGGGTTATGTTTGATATAAATATATTACAAAATTAAGACCTTTTTTTGTTGTGGAAACCATTTGGGGGGAGGGGCTTCATGAACCCCTTGACCCCCCCCCCCCTGGAACTGCCCATATTGTACTCAATGATGATGATGATAATTAATAAAATTATGTTCATGCTTTATATTTTCCTTTTTTTTCCCCAGCCGGCCAAGATGTCAATATTATACCCGAGGGGTGAACCGCGACCTATCTAATATCGTGTACACCTACTTCCACTTCCACTTTCATTTCCAAGTAGAAGATAATAAATTAAGGGGCATTTTCTAATGAATTCCAAAGACGGTGTACACCTAATTCCAATAGCGGTTCACCCCTCGATTATACCTGAACCCACAATAAAATAATCCAAATTACATAAGTTATTTTAGTGATTTTTCTTGTCCTTAATAAAAGTTCGGATAAATTAAAAATTTTATATTTTATTTACCTTTCATTAATTGTTTTTCCCTCCATTGTTGAGATTGTTTTTTTATTTGAATGTTACGCCATCTTGAATTTCAAGGTAAGCCAACACACTCTAGATGAAAAAATCCTAAGCACATTTTAGAAAATTCGAATAAATAAAAATAATATATTTTATATACATTATATTAATTGTTTTTCTCTCTATTTTTGAAATTATTTTTTATTTTGTTTTTGTTTTTTTTATTCAATTGTTACGACATTTTGTTTTTCAAGGTAAGTCAACGCCCTCTAGCTGAAAGAATTTTTGATACAATTTCCAATCCATCATGGATGCATTGGTACATGAAATATTTTTGTGATTTTTTTACAGTTATAAATTTTTTGTGAGTGTGTTTTCAATTGAAATCTATTTTTATTAATTCAATGTTCTTAATGTTGTATTCAATTGTGAGTTGTTTATGTGTCGATTATGGATAAGGGATGAGGAGGGCGTTGTCGATTTACCCTGGGCCAAATGTCATCTGATGATGAAGAGGAAGATGACGACGACGAGCTGCCTGTGAGAGCTCAAGCTGAGCAGACATTCCATTTGGAATCACCGGAATAGATAACAATAATAGAGATTGTAGCGATGAATCCTGTTCGTCGAAGGAAAAAGCGTCCGAACTACGGGGTTCGGACGGTGGAGGTGTGCAAGGGCAAGCACGGCTACGGGTTCACCATTTCCGGCCAACAGCCGTGTATTCTGAGCTGCATCGTCGCCGGCAGCCCTGCCGAGAAGGCGGGCCTCCGCGCCGGCGACTACCTGGTCGCCGTCAACGGCCAGAGTGTCAGTAAGGTGCCCCACGACGACGTCGTCCACCTAATCGGCTGCTCCTCGGGCCTGCTCAAGCTCCAAATTGCAGAGAATTATTACTCGGACAGCTCTGACGAGGAGCAGATCGGCCTAAACCGGCCCAAGCCCAAATACCTTCACAAATCGCGGGGGAACAGCCAACCAGGGGGGCCGAGCCAGCAAAGCCGCGCCGCCAAGGTGGTCCGTGACCTACGCACAGGGGCCATGTTCGAGGAACTCCCCCTGGACGAACTCTCCTCGCCCGTCGCGTTGCCTAGACAAATCCCGAAACCCCTCGCGCTCCCGCCTCGCTGGGAACCCGATGTTCCTCTCCCACCTCCCCCTCACCGAATCTATCCCTTTCTTTCTGCCGAAAAGCAAGAGAACAATTCGGTGGAGTACCGTGCGCTGGTCGGCTACCTGGGCACGATCGAAATGCCGAAGGAACTCCAGCCAGGGTCGAAACTGCAGGTGGTTCGCAGCTGTATCCGTCGTCTCCGTGCGGAAAAGCGAGCGCACACCCTCGTGCTCATGTCAATCTGCACGTGCAGTTTAGTGCTGACAAATTGCCACCAGGCCCCGTTGGCGGAATACCCGGCCGAGCGAGTGACCTTCTGCGGCGCCTCCTCTGACGAGGACCGTCGTTTTTTCGGGCTGGTGACCACGGCGGAGGCTTCCTCTTCGTGCCATGTGTTCGCGGTGGAGCGTCGCCTGGCCGGCAGCCACGCCGACCACGTGGCCAAAGCCGAGGCGTTCAAACTTGTCTGCTCTACGGATTGTCGAGAGTTCCCTGCCAGCTCGGACCCAATCGTCTCCGCGATTAAGACCCTCTACGCGCGCGATGAGCCCCTCGTGGCCAACTCCCCGCAGCCGAGCCACGCGTCCACCACCGCCTCCTCGAACAGCGACAGCGGCATTGGTTTCCGAGATGACTGCGGACATCAATCCGACCGGATTCTCGTGGTGGACGTGCAGAACCAGCGGCTGCATATCCAGACGCCACAGGCGGCGCGCGTGTTCGAGCTCCGGGAGCGGTTGACCGTACGCGCAATGCCCGACCCCGATCTTGTCCGGCTGAGTCCGAAAGTGTTCCCCCGGCCATCGGCCTCCTGTAGCCTCGAGGACCTCAAGACCCACCACGAGCTGGACAGCTCGCCCCCACCGCCGCCCCCCTTGCCCAGCCATGCTCATCCCCATTGGGGATCCCTTCAGGAACTACGCAGCTTCGTCGCCAACTGCTTTGAACACTCCCCCGGCACACTCAACGCCGTAAGTTCATTTCTATTTATTTATTTTATTTTTCTAACTGTTGAACATGTTGCCATGGTAATTTTGTTTATATAAATATTTACAAACAAGCATTTATTATATTTATTGACATTAGTTTGACATTAGTTTACAATACATTGGGCAAATGGAGAATGTTTCTCTGACGATTTTCTACCATTTGGGGGGGTGAATTCCCTATTTACTTTATATGTAATTATTACGGCACACACAGGTATGTAGAGGTAGTTGCCAAACTATTGCTAATACGAATTGTTTTAGCAATAAATGAATTTTAAGTAAGAATTTGAAAATATCTTTAATATACCTCATACCCACTGCTTAAATCTTATCTTATTATATTCAAGGAGCAATTCTTGTATCTATCTACTCTTATTAAACGAGCAAAAATTGTTTATATATATATTTGTATCTTAGTTCTATTTTGAAAACGGCTCTACCGATTTTGATGAAACAAAATCTATTAACAAGTTTTGAGGATGAGAAAACGATCTGGCTGGGTCTGGACCTCGACAAATTTAATCTTAATTGATATTTTCTTAATTCAAGTAATTATTGACAGATGAAAATAAAAAGTTTATTGTAAGAGTTCGTGGCTGTGATGAAACTATACTAGATGAAGGAGGAGGTATCAGCCAAAGATGGAATCACCGGGTTCAATAAAACACCTTTAATGAGACGTTTCGGCCTAAATTTATTTGGCCATCTTCAGTCAATTAGGAGTTATACACAAAATGCGGTACACATATGTGATCGACTAGCCTTGTCAAAATAAACATTTCTTTTAGCTTCATGCGAATTTTTAACGTGCCTGGACCCAAAAGTTTCAGAATGAAAACTTTTGGGTCCATACACGTTAAAAAATTCGCATGAAGCTAAAAGAAATGTTTATTTTTGACAAGGCTTGGTTCGATCACATATGTGTACCGCATTTTGTGTATAACTCCTAATTGACTGAAGATGGCCAAATAAAATTTAGGCCGAACGTCTCATTAAAGGTGTTTTATTGAACCCAGTGATTCCATCTTGGCTGATACTCCTCCTTCATCTAGTATAAAAAGTTTATTTACATTTTTTTTCAATTATTTTTTTTATTTATTAATTGTTTTTTTAATTTTAAAATTCACTAATAGGTTATAGCAAATATTAATACATTATATTAAAATTAGGAATTTTTTGTTTGTTTTTAATTAACAGTGTGTCTAAATCATAACATTATAGTTGTGTTTACAAATAAAGTGGTCCAAGTGGCTTTTTTTTATAAACTTGGAAACAAATCTTATTTAATTTTGTTTTTATTTCAGATCCGATACGATTATTTTTTTATTATTATTTTCCTATTTATTTTTTTATAATGTTTATCAATATGAACGAATGTGGGCAAATTGTGTGGTGCGGTGGATGTGGGAGGTCCAATTGTGGTGGATCCGGGGGTGGAAGGCGCGGTTAAGGTGGGGTGGGTGTAGTGGTGGTGGTCAGGGGTTACCGTGCATCGCTCGATGGCTCCAGGTACTATATCTTATATTATTAAATGAGCAATTCTTGTGTAACGTTTAGGGAAAGCGGTGTTGGTTTATAGTGAACCATATTAAACACAGGAATTATGGGGCGGGGTGGAGTGAAGTGGTGGGGACGAGGTGCGTGGTTTCGGGGGGGTCCAGGGGCGTGTGTACTATATATATATATTTGTATTTTTTAACTTGGTGGCTTCAGGTACTATTATTTAAAGTAACATCAATGCTAGGCAACTTGAATAGTCATTCAGTCTAATTTCGATTCTCTTTAAGACAACAACAAAAGACGAACCAATATTGAATAAAAGTATGTAAAAATCCCAAGTTTCGAGATTAATAGTGTCAGGCAAACTCGCTAGAATCTGTAAAAATGCGCAGCGTTAAAAAATAATAATTATTGCTCATTTAGTAAAATAAAAAAAAAAACTCTGACCTCTGACTTTCCATTCATTTAATGAATGACCAAGAGAGAGCCTCGAGCTGAATGAATTGTATTTCTAGTCTCATTGGACTCAATTTTGAAATATATCATAAGCTGACAAATCAGAAAACTCGCTTTTCTGCCCTTCTATTTAAGCCCTCTTTACGCCATTTGTGGCCTAACTAACTCTTGAGAGGAAATCCTTCTGACATGTATTTATCTAAAAAATTAATTTAAGTTTACAAAATATATATTGGTATTTCTGACATCTAAATTAAACATATCTAACTCGATAATCGATAACATTTAGGGAAATTGGTGTTGGTTTATAATGAAACATATTAAACACAGGAGTTTTTAAAAAGGTTATAGTGATGTTTCACAAGTAAAAATAAAAATATCTATCTATCTACTCTTATTAAACCAGCAAAAATTGTTTATATATATATATATATATATATATATATTTGTATCATTGTTCTATTTTGAAAACGGCTCTACCGATTTTGATGAAACAAATTCTATTAACAAGTTTTGAAGATGAGAAAGTGATCTGGCTAGGTCTGGACCTCGACAAATTTAATCTTAATTGATCTTTTCTTAATTAAAGTAATTATTGACAGATGAAAATTTCAATAAAAAGTTTGTTTACATTTTTTCAATTATCTTTTATTTATTAATTGGTTTTTTAATTTTAAAACCCACTAATAGGTTATAGTAAATATTAATATATTATATTAAAAATAGGAATTTTTTGTTTGTTTTTAATCAACAGGTGTCTAAATCATAACAAAACAGGTGTGTTTACAAATAAAGTGGTTCAAGTGGGGTTTTTTTTATATAACTTGGAAACAAATCTTATTTAATTTTATATTTTTATTTCAGATCCTATGGGATTATTATTTTTTTTTTATTATTATTTTCCTATTTATTTTTTTATAATGTTTATCAATATGAACGAATATGGACAAATTGGTGTATGAGTAAACACATATACACATAATATATATGTGGACCACTATAAAGCTAGAAATGCAAAAACTGGGTGCGGGGTGGGGTGGATGTGGGAGGTGCAGGAGGTGGGGTGCAGTTGTGGGGGTCCGGGGGTGGGAGGCGCGGTTGGGGTGGGGTAGGGGTGCATTGGTGGGGGCGAGGTGTGTGGTTTCGGGAGGGGGGTTCAGGGGTTACCGTGCATCGCTCGGTGGCTCCAGGTACTTTAAAATTAAACTCCAAAAATATAATTAAATTTTTTTTAAATTTTTATTTTTACTTGTGAAACATCACTATAACCTTTTTTAAAAACTCCAACATTTTTGATACTTGGCCTTTCTATAAATTTCTAGTAACACTAGTACTTATAGTAGGTAATAAATAAAGAGTGTATTTTCGTGCAATAAAAACATTTGAAACGTCCAATAAAAACTTCAAAACGTGCAAAATTGAAATTTGTTATTCCTTTCAAGTAAGCCGTGATTTATTGTTTATGTTTACAATACATTTATTAAAATTAAATGTAACAAATCAGAGGAAAAAAGGAACAATTAAACATCGTGTTAAAACATGCGATCAATTGCAACGTTTCGCCAATTTATTGTGCCTTCATCAGGCTCTATACAAAATTAATCAAGGTAATTATATTATATTATGTCTGAGTTGATTAGCGCCATTACAATAATAAATAGCAATTAATGAGGTTATCCTTTACTTGATGCAAATAAACATATCGTCGCTGTCCGATTTTTTGTCAAATAGGTATTATACGTTTATACCGAGGGGTGAACCGCGATTGGAATTAGGTGTACACCGTCTTTGGAATTATTTGGAATTCATTAGATAATCTATTGTTTTCTACTAGGAAATGAAAGTGGAAGTAGAAGTAGGTGTACACGATTTTAGATCGCGGTTTACCCCTCGGTTTATACCGACCAACTTTTCGCGGTGCACCTGTCTATTGAATTCTTATTATTCTATTCCAATTTAATTTCGCACTACGGACAAATAATAAATATTGCCTTGTATTTGTATGTATTGTTGTTTAAAATGGTATTTCTTGTTTTCTGGCTAACAATAAATTAGGAACATAACGAAGTTTTGTAAGATCAGTGACGATATACATATATGGAGCTTCTTTACAGGTTTAATGAAAAATGACATGATTTCCAATGATTTTAATGATATTTCCATTGTCTTATCATTAAGGTGGGATTTATTGGTTTCAAGAAGGTTTGGCATGGTCACGTGAAGCGTTGTAGTAGGTTGATTGGTCTATGTCTTTTTAATCTTGTTGGTGGTAATGTGTTTATCGAGGAGCGAACCGCGACCTAATATGCTGTGCACCTACTTCCACTTGTACTTCCAAATATTTCCAAGTACTTCCAAAATACTTCCAAAGAGCTGTACACCTACTTCCAATCGCGGATCACCCCTCGGTATATATTATGTCTTGAGCGTAGGTACTCATTTGCGTGGTGAGTTAGTTTGTTTAGGTACTTGTGGCTGTGTTTTCTTATTTCGTCTTTGACGGAAGTTATTTCTATGTCTTTTAGGGCCAGAGTTGTATGTCGCAAAAGTAAATGTTTTACCACTAACCAAGGGTAGATGATAAATGGAAGTGACTGGGATGGCCAATCAAATGTCAGGCACTGAACGTTCCTGTCGTCTGATTGGCCATCCCAGCCTCTCATTTATCATCTACCCTTGGTTAGTGGTAAAAAGACGACTTTGTGACATACAACCGGCCCTTAGTATAGTAGTGTTTGTTACCTCTCTGGGGGCATCAGCAATTGCTCTCAGCGCTTTGTTTTGGAATCTTTGAATAATTTCTATGTTGGATTCACCTGCCGAACCTCAGAGTTGTATACTATATGTCCATATTGGTTTTATTATTGTTTTGTAGATAAGTATTTTGTTGATTAAAGTCATTTGTGATCGTCTACCAATTAGCCAGTATGATTTTTGAATTCCAAATATAAATATTTGTTTGAAACTATAGTTTCGAAAGTTTATCCTTTATCACAGTCTTTTTAGCTACACTAGTAAAGCTCCGTTTTACTTTAGAACGGAACCCTAAAGAAAAATAATATAATTTTCTATTCTGGCCTCCCGACGACCTTTATTATTTAGATACGAGCTTTCGTGCAGTGCCTTCGGCACGCTCTCGAAGCTTGGCCCTCCGGGCTGATGCCCTGGCGGGCAGCGTCTCGGTCCAAAAATTTTATTCCTCTTAAAAAACCACACTCCAAATGTATACCCGTAAACTACCGAAAATACATCGTCTCTTAAAAGTTTCGCATCTTTAATTTTTGAGTGGCGAGGGGGGGGGGGGGGAGGAACAATTATCAATATATTTAATGTTTCTTAATTTAAAAAGAATTGGAGTCTTTCATTTCAAAATTCGAATATATATATTTCAAATTTGCCTGGTTAATGAGAATCGATTGGAGCAATCAGTTTAAAATCAGAGCTGAGAATTATATTTCAAATTTGCCTCGTTAATTAATATATATTTAATGTTTCTTAATTTAAAATCTATTGGTGTTTTTTCATTTTCATTCGAGTTCAAATGAATACAATATTATCTAGACACAAAGTCCAAATCAAAAATATATAGTTTTAGTAAAAGAAATCAAGATATAAATATTAATGTGACATTGGTCTAGTGGTTAGAGCTGATGATCATAGTTCAAGAGTTCGTCGGTTCGATTCTAGGCAAGAGGGTAATTTGTTTAGAGAAATTTCTCTAAGCGTTGTTACAAATTAATCTAGATGAATATATATAGTATGAATATAAATATAAATAAATATTATATAATTGTGCTTTTTGAATATATTATTGCTCTTTATTTTTTTTTTCATTCAAACGAATACCTTTATAATTAAGTGTTATTTTGTGATGTTAGTAATAAATTTAGAGAATTTCACTTTACATATTTAATAGTGACAGAAAAGTGGATAAAAAAACACCGGATAGACAACAGAAAGCCATCAATCATCTCTTGATCTTTGCTTTCTCCTTTTATTTTCTATTTAATTGTACATATAAGTTGAAACGTCCTGAATAAAGAAGTTGCATCCCTCCTGGATTTTACCTTCACCTATCCTTTGACACTAAAACATATTTTTTGTCCCAAAAAATAACTAAATTTTGCGCTTTCCTCGACTTAACTTTCGGAATCAATTAATCGCATAATTCGAGAACTTAGTGTATTTAAGTTTATGTAACCGAGCTTCACAATTAAAAAAAAAAAAAAAAAAAAAAATAGATGGTCTTTAATATTTCTACCATTTGATAAATTGATAAACGGGATGATTAAAATGGCGATTTTTTTTTTCAAAATGGTTGCCAAGGAAATAAAATAAACAAACAATAATGTAAATAAACAAAAAGGTAAATAATTGAAAATCAATTACAATATGGTTAATATTGTGTATTTATTAGTCAAACTTAATATATTCTTGATTGTTCAAATTATTATGTTAAAAATTGTAGTAATGGTCAACATGTAGTTACTTATGTTAGGCGCCTGATGATGCAACCCGTTGAGCATAACGTGCTATTTGAATGCATACCCTACCTCTTCCAGGCGGCTTTCAATCTCAATCAATGCTCAAAAATCATTTTTTTTTCTTTCCAAAAATTTTTAATCCTTGCCCAGAAATTATTTCTCTATGTATATAAAAAAATTCATGTAATAATATAGAATATTGATGAAAAGTATTACCATCAATCGTATGTTTCCTATATTTGATTCAATCACGAATCGAATGCAGGTGATTTTTGTCAAATATTTAGTGAAAATAATATCTAAACTTATATATTTCTAACTTAAAATAATGAAGTTAAATAAATTTATAATTTTCTCATTAATACCATATATTAAAGAATAATGAACATATTAACGGGAATTGTTTTAATCGCGCTTTTTGAACAAGATATATATCGCGAGACTACTTCTGGTTGAGGCTATGGAGTCTTAACAGCAAGCACCTAACATACATGCTTACAGATCGGGCGCTCTGGACTGGAAGATTGAATATATAACATCTCAGATTTCAAATTCATTTGGTGATCCATACAAGTGTCATGCGGGCTAAACGCAAAATGACGTTGGATTATATAAATGTATCATATCTTTTTTCATTCTCTCTTGGTCCAGACTTAAGACTTAGCAGACTCCATAGCTTCAACCAGCAGTAGTCTCGCGATATATCTTGTTTACAAAGCGTGATCAAAACAGTATTGCTATCGCCTGCCTGGTGCTTCTATCTCAGAGATGAAAAAAGTTCATTTTATTTTGTAACTTCTAGGCGGAAGGAATCGATTCCCTTAATAGTTGGAAACTGGATTTAGGACATAAAACCGGATATTGTGGTCCCCAGAGACCAAAAATCCATTGGTCAGCTCGTATACATGTATGTACCCAGTGTTGGATTTCCGCCTAGGCCCACAAAGGCCCGGTCCTAGGGGCCCAGCCGGCCTGGGGGGGGGGGTCTTTTTTTTCAACCTAAAAAGATCACAAGGATCTACAACAGGCATTACAAATAGCATACAAGTATGCAATCACATTCTCTTGCTAAACAAATATCGCTTAACATTCTCATTAAAATTACTAACAGTTTTTACCTTGGATTGCTGCTCTATTTACATAAGCACATTTATCCAAACGTAGGAATTGAGTTCCGAATGCTTTTGTGTACACCAGCGTCAAACGGCTCAGTAGAACGCTAAAGAGAGTAAAGAATTACTTAAGATCTAACATAGGAGAGAACAGGCTCAATTCACTCTCTGTAATGTACATAGAGTCAGAAATAATGCAGTCAATTGACTATGAAGACGTCATTCGTTCTTTTGCACAGAAGAAAGTTCGCCGTAAGATTGTATAAATTTTATAGAATAACGTAACTATATAGTAACATAGACTGTATTATTCTGATGTTTATTAAACTCATTAAAGTCGATTAAAATTTCTTTTTCCTCTCTTCTTTTGTCTATATATATATATTGTCATTTTTTAGTGTTTTATTCATTTCTCTATATTCAGTATATTTATTGTTTTTGTTCCATAATATTGTTGTTTCCCTTTTTAAATTTTTTTCTCTTACTTGATCTGTTTGTATCATATTGTTTATTTTCTTTGTAATTAAATTGGCCTAATATTGTACATTAAAAAGGCTAGATGCCCCTACAAATACAATATTGTATTTAATTTACTAAATTTCCAAAATAGCTTCGAGATGGTGTGTGTGTGGGGGGGGATATCAAGTGCCTATGGGCCCTGGGTCTCTTAAATCCGCCCCTGTACGTACCCCTTTGCATTTCGCAACTATAAGTCTCAGAGCTACGAAATTCGAAACCTAAGCTCGAAATAGGCTAGAAATAGGTTTTCCCAGGTCTGTGGATTCCAAACCAGCAGAAGATGTATCGTAAAGTAAATATAATGTTTTTTACAGAAATATTTGAATTAACGGATAATAATTTGAAAATTTAAAGATCCTCCTGAATTTATGAACATAATCTAAATGCGCAGCATCCATGGACCACCTACCAGTGGATTCTATATATATAGATATATAGATATATACAGTAATTGCTCACTTAATAATATAGGATGATATTAACTTATTTGCTTATATTTATCCTAAAAATAACCTCGAGTCTAATTGTTCTGTTTGTTTTAATTCCCACTTAAAATGTCTCTCCCCCCCCCTTTGCTAAACCACTTGTCGTTTTTGAAATGCGTCGATTAAATTAGGAATTTGATGTGTGCATGGATGAATGGATGAATGAATGAATGGTGCGCTCTTCTGGGTCGCCCTTGCAGCAATTAAGAGCCATTGTGTCTGTCAAGTGGCTTCAATTTGGTATGATTAGTCAAGTCAGTCAAGTCAGTGAGTGAATGACTTTGCTAGCGAGTGGTCGTTTGGGTGTCGTAAGGGTCGCCGCCGCGGGTGACCCTCCACCGATTGCGTCATATCAATTCCATTTATTTTATGAATGAATGAATCCAAAAGACGCAGGGAAGGAATGCTCGGATGTGGCCACGCCAGACAACATTGCTGCGCCACGGCTCTGAGGGTCAATCTTTTTGAGCTGCCCTGTCCTACTTTCACCTCATATATTTTGAAGGTACACGCTCCCTAAAATACCTTCTAAAATACACTATAAATTCCCTTTCAAATGTAATACGTAACTCTATTTATTATCTATCTACTCTTATTAAACGAGCAAAAATTGTATATATATATTTGTATATTTGTATCTTAGTTCTATTTTGAAAACGGCTCTACCGATTTTGATGAAACCAATTCTATTATCAAGTTTTGAGGATGAGAAAACGATCTGGCTAGGTCTGAACCTCGACAAATTTCATCTTAATTGATATTTTCTTAATTAAAGTAATTATATATAGATGAAAATATCAATAAAAAAGTTTGTTTACATTTTTTTCAATTATCTTTTATTTATTAATTGGTTTTTTAATTTTAAAACCCACAAATATTATTATATTAAATTAAAATTAGGAATTTTTTTTAATTAACAGGTGTCTAAATCATAACATTACAGGTGTGTTTACAAATAAAGTGGTTCAAGTGGCTTTTTTTATATAACTTGGAAATAATTCTTATTTAATTTTATGTTTTTATTTCATATCCTATACGATTATTTTTTTTATTATTATTTTCCTAAATGTTTATTAATATGAACGAATGTGAGCAAATTGGTGTCCGAGTAAATAAATATACACATAATGGGCGATCCGTGTGTAGGGATACAGTGGGGCGGTGGGGTCGAGGTGCGTGGTTTCGGGGGGAGGGGGGGGGGCGTCCAGGGGGTGTGTACTATATATATTTATATTTTTTTTAATTTGACTACCGTGCATCGCTCGGTGGCTCCAGGTACTATAATTTAAATAAGCAAGTCTCAATTTTGTGAAAAAATATTTTCATAAGTTTTATCTTATCTTATCATATTAAAGATCAATTCTTGTATATATTATGACTAGAGACCGGATTTTTATGCAGTATTTTATTCATTGGCGATTTTTTTTTTGCCAAAGACAGGCTTCTCAGCTAGTATTAAATTAATAAAGGAAAGTTGTATGATGTCTCACACCAGTTGATTTAATGGTATTTCCATCTATCAAACCCGGACAATACTTATTTTAATTGTCCAGAATATGTGTGTAAATCTGATAGAGATACTAGTATATAGAGTGATGATTCATTCTCTGGTATCGTTCGTTGTTCTCTAAAGAGTTAGTTGAGGGAAACGCCTTTGTATTCTATTCTATTCTACATATTTCAATCTGATGAATTGAAAGAGGAAATAGTCGCTGAGACAATTGCTAGTCCATTTCCTGTGCGCTTGAGAAACAATTTGGATTTATCTAGATTCTGGCCACTCGACAGACAGACAGACAATGCCACAATATATACCATAATACCTAATACCACAGGAAAAGGAATTAGAAAAACCAAATAGGTACTCAGTTAAAATACATACATATTTATAAACGCCCTCGAAGCTCGGCCCTCCGGGCTGGTGGCCTGGCGGGCAGCGTCTCGGTCCAAAAATTTTATTCCTCTTAAAAAACCACACTCCAAATGTATACCCGTAAACTACCGAAAATACATCGTCTCTTAAAAGTTTCGCATCTTTAATTTTTGAGTGGCGAGGGGGGGGGGGGGAACAATTATCAATATATTTAATGTTTCTTAATTTAAAATGAATTGGAGTCTTTCATTTCAAAATTCGAATATATATATTTCAAATTTGCCTGGTTAATGAAAATCGATTGGAGCCATCAGTTTAAATTATATTTCAAATTTGCCTCGTTAATTAATATATATTTAATGTTTCTTAATTTAAAATCTATTGGTGTTTTTTCATTTTCATTCGAGTTCAAATGAATACAATATTATCTAGACACAAAGTCTAAATCAAAAATATATAGTTTTAGTAAAAGAAATCAAGATATATATATATTAATGTGACATTGGTCTAGTGGTTAGAGCTGATGCCCATAGTTCAAGAGTTCGTCGGTTCGATTCTAGGCAAGAGGGTAATTTTTTTAGAGAAATTTCTCTAAGCGTTGTTACAAATTAATCTAGACAAATATATATAGTATTAAAAAATACAAATCATTAATAAAAAACAATCCAAAACACGTTTATTCAAAGTCAAACGTTTCGGGAGAATTTCTCCCTTTTTCAATGACAAAATTTTTTCAAAAAAAGAAAAAAAAGTTGCTTTCTCTAGAATTTAGAAAGCAGCACTAAGATATTAAATAGTACCTGGAGCCACCGAGCGATGCACGGTAACCCCTGATCCCCCCTTCCTCCCGAAACCACACACCTTATCCCCACCACACAGATTTTGCATTTCTAACTTTCTAGTGGTCCACATATTATGTGTATATTTGTTTACTCGTACACCAATTTACCCACATTCGTTCATATTAATAAACATTATAAAAAAATAAATAGGAAAATAATAATAAAAAAAAATAATCGTATAGGGTCTGAAATAAAAACATAAAATTAAATAAGATTTGTTTCCAAGTTATATAAAAAAAAGCCACTTCAACCACTTTATTTGTAAACTACACC
>JALMQS010000095.1:3284225-3358542 GCA_024734495.1 Forficula auricularia | reverse complement strand
ACCGATTTTGATGAAACAAACTCTATTAACAAGTTTTGAGGATGAGAAAGCGATCTGGCTAGATCTGGACCTCGACAAATTTCATCTTAATTGATATTTTCTTAATTAAAGTAATTATTTATAGATGAAAATCTCAATAAAAAAAGTTTGTTTACATTTTTTTCAATTATCTTTTATTTATTAATTGGTTTTTTAATTTTAAAACCCACTAATAGGTTATAGCAAATATTAATATATTATATTAAAGTTATGGAATTTTTTGTTTGTTTTTAATTAACAGGTGTCTAAATCATAACAAAACAGGTGTGTTTACAAATAAAGTGGTTGAAGTGGCTTTTTATTATATAACTTGGAAACAAATCTTATTTAATTTTATGTTTTTATTTCAGACCCTATACGATTATTTTTTTTATTATTATTTTCCTATTTATTTTTTATAATGTTTATTATATATGACTGAATGTGCGCAAATTGGTGTACGAGTAAAACAAATATACACAGACAGACAGGGGACCACTAGAAAGCTAGAAATGCAAATCTGTGTGGTGGGAAAAAGGTGTGTGGCTCGGAGGAAGGGGGATCAGTGTTAACGCGCATCGCTCGGTGGCTCCAGGTACTATTTATCTTAAAGCGTTTTCAAATTTCTAGAGAAAGCAACTTTTTTTTCTTTTTTTTGAAAAAATTTTGTCATTGCGTGAGAAATTCTCCTGAAACGTTTGACTTTGAATAACAAACGTGTTTTTGATTGTTTTTTTTATAAATGATTTGTATTTTTTTAATTTATAAATATGTATGTATTTTAACTGAGTAATCCGCCATTTGCTTAATTTTTCCTGTAATATTAGGTATTATGGTATATATTGTGGCATTGTTCGTCTGTCTGTCTGTCGAGTGGCCAGAATCTAGATAACCTAAATTGTTTCTCAAGCGCACAGAAATGGACTAGCAATTGTCTCAGCGATCATTTCTCTTTCAATTCATCAGATTGAAATATAGAATAGAATAGAATACAAAGGCGTTTCCCCAACTAACTTCATGAGAACAACGAACGATACAAGAGAATGAATCATCACTATATATACTAGTATCTCTATCAGATTTACACATATTCTGGACAATTAAAATAAGTATTATCCGCTTGATGATGGAAATAGCATTAAATCAACTGGTGGGAGACATCATAATCTTCTTATTTAATTTAACTAAGAAAAGATCAATTAAGATTAAATTTGTCGAGGTCCAGACCTAGCAGATCATTTCTCATCCTCAAAACTTGTGAATAGATTTTGTTTCATCAAGATCGGTAGAGCCGTTTTCAAAATGGAACTAAGATACAAATGTATATATATACAATTTTTGCTCGTTTAATAAGAGTAGATAGATAGATATAAACAATTTGATTTGATAAATAATGTAAACAAGAAAAGATGTTTTATGAATCAAAAACTATTTTCTATATCTAATAAGTAATAACCTTTGATATAAATAAATACAATTCTTTTTTTTAAACAATCTCAAATATATTATACTAGCTGCAAGGCCCATCTTCGGCGGCTCTCTTTCTAGCCAGGCACGCGCCCCTGGACCCCCAACCCACGAACCCCACCCCTCCCACCCCACACCCCTCGAAACCCAACCCAGCACCCCCTACCCCCCGCCCGTGCCTGCCCCCCGCCCCCACACCACCACCCGTGACTCTCCGCCCGCCCCCGCCCCACTTTGCCCCTGGGCTCCCTCACCTGAACACCCTGCACCACCACCCCTGCACCCCGCCCATGCCCTCCACTCCCGCGCACCACTACCCCCTAGCGCCCTGGACCCCCACACCCACAACGCCCCCCGGATTCCACCCCGCACCACCCCTTCACCCTACTCCTCCTTACTCCCTCACCCCTATTCCAACCCCTCGCACCCCATACCCTAACCCACCTCCGCACCCAGTTTTTGTCATTTCTAGCCTTCTAGTGACCCACAGATTATGTATACAAAATTTGGTTGAGTTTGGTCCAAGAACAAGAATTTTCATATTTGACACTTCCCATTTTTGGGTGGTTTTTGTGGGAATTTTTTTAAACAAAAGTTATTAGAAATAACATCCTCTACATCTTTACTCATAATAAAATTTGCCGTAGAGTTAATATTAGGAGTTATTTGATATTTTCATTCGTGTGCCCTCCCCCCAAACCACCTTTTGGGGTCAAAATATCAAAACGTTATATAGCTAAAAACGTAAGTTAGAAGACATCTGATGTAAATATGAAATTTCATAATAATCCCTTCAGCCGCTTTGACGTGAATCGTGAGCAACTTTTCGCGGAAACCACTGAAACAGACAGACAGGAATTTTGTTGAGGGTGTTTTCGTTCATAACTTTGCTTGAAACGTGTGCAACCAAAATTTGGTGTGATTTGGAGCAATGTACAGACAAAACCTTAATTTTATATATATAGATATCGGTCTATAATACCTCTATACCGATTCTCGGCCTTAAAATTTAATAAATGTTATATTTTTTCAAAGTCTCTGAGTTCCTGAATTTCTAAATCCGTGATCAATTTCCGTCCGTGAGAGTTCCCCCTCAGGTGTTGAATGCGTGGGTGGAGGGAGATCGACGCCGACGCCTGTTGCCCGGAATCTCTACCAGGCGGCGCTGCCGGCGGCGGCGTTTCTCGCCTGACTGACTCACTGTCAGTCAGTCAGTTGGTTAGTCAGTTAGTTAATACCGCGTTCCTTCTAGCGGCGTTGGCTAGCTGCTAGCTAGTTCCATTTGCATGTCTCCCTATTTGAGTGTATGGTGTCCGTTTGAATTGAGCGAGTGCCAGAGTGCCAGGTGCTATCCAGCACCTGTTCCCAGAGTGCCAATCCAACATCGTCGTCCAATGGGCGTGTGGAGAACCCTCGCCACGATAGAATCATCCAACAACACCAAACATTATGTGAGAAATTATATCCATCTTTTTGCGTAATTCAAACGCATTATATATTACTCATACTTAACTGTTTCTATTACTTCTTGAAAATGCATTTATTACTAAAAAAAAAAAAATTGAACGTCATTTCAGTTTAAAAGAGAGAAATTCTAGATATTTAAAAACTTTCATTTATTTAAACATAATAATGTAAACAAACAAAACAATAATGAGTACAGCAATACAAATTTCTATATTCTTTATTATGTGTCGAAAATTAAAAAATATTACTCATACTTAACTTTTTCTATTACTTCTTGAAAATGCATTTATTACTAAAAACAATACTTTCATTTATTCAAACATAATAATGTAAATAAACAAAACAATCAATAATGAATACAACAATACAAATTTCTATATTCTTTATTGTGTGTCAAAGAAAATTAAATATATTACTCATACTTAACTGTTTCTATTACTTCTTGAAAATGCAATTATTACTAAAAACAATACTTTCCCCATGCTTCGCATTGGATAAAGTAAAAAAAATTGAACGTCATTTCAGTTTATAAACGCTTAAAAGAGAGAAATTCTAGTTATTTAAAAACTTTTATTTATTCAAACATAATAATTTAAATAAACAAAACAATCAATAATGAATACAACAATACAAATTTCTATATTCTTTATTGTGTGTCAAAGATAATTAAAAATAAGATTGGAGTAATTTTTGGAGACGGAATGATAAGTGAAATTGAGTGGATAACGATGGGGCAGTCCAAAAAAGAAGATAATTTACACTATCTTTTTTATTCATAAAACCGACGTTTCGGAGGCTATTCCTTCCTTCTTCAGCGTTTTGAAAAGTCACAGGGGGGAATGTCGCATTGGATTTCCTTCACTGACTTTTTCAAAACCCCGAAAAAGGAGGAAATATCCTCCGAAACGTCGATTTTATGAATAAGAAGATAGTGTAAATTATCTTCTTTTCTTGGACTGCCTCATCGATATCCACAGAATTAAAAATATTACTCATACTTAACTATTACTTCTTGAAAATGCATTTATTACTACAAAAACAAAAAAATTGAACGTCATTTCAGTTTATAAACGCTTAAAAGAGAGAAATTATAGATATTTAAAAACTTTCATTTATTCAAATATAATAATGTAAATAAACAAAACAATCAATAATGAATACAACAATACATATTTCTATATTCTTTATCGTGTGTCAAAGAAAATAAAAAATGTAAACAAACCATTTTTGAATAATTACTCGACTCTCTTAGTATTAAATCTGCTAAATTTTGTATTTTACCATACAGGATATTGTCAAATGTTGTAATTTTGCATGAAAAAACTCATTATTTTGCTTGGAAATATCTCAAAAATCGGCTCAAAATATTTGGATAAAATAAAATTGTCCAAAACCATGGCGTTTTGATCTACAAGAAAGTCTTATAAAGTAAACACCAATAAAATAATATTTGACAAGATATTTATTATTTTGTCTAAAAATGATTGTTACTACTATTTAATATACTATTATGTATTTTTATAAATAAATTAGAGTAAAAAGTGTAACTTTTTCAAGACTCGGTAATTTTTTCTAGTATCGATGATATCTAAATATCTAATAATAATTTCGATTCAATATTTTTTAATCTAGAGCCAAAAGGCTGTTCCTAGAATAATAATTAATGTCAAATAGTGTTAAAGAGGACTGTACTTGTATTTGGCATCCTTTGCTCTAAAGATTTATAGTCATTTTCCTTATTAGATTAGATTCTAATGAAAGAATTGCTCACCCGCATCTTTATCAAATATTAAAAAAGAAACACTTATTAATTAAGTAATAAAACTCTTAAATATAAAATAAATTTTTCATTTATGCCTTGTGATTGATAAAATCTCAAAAAAATGAAGTTTTCTACCTTTTTTTTTTTAGCCAAGCTTGAAAACACAAAATCTATTCAGTTCTCTACATTTAAAATATTATAACACAAGAACGAACTTTCCTATGACATTTCATTCTTAAGTTATCGTGGATATCTGATTCCAACTATACAAACAGACATACAGATTTAAAAAAAAATCATATTTGAAAATTATTTATCTTCACTTTTCAGACATTTTCAACACACCTGTTGAATACTAAGCTCGCCCGGGAGGTAGGCTTTCCTGCCAGCCCACTAGTATTGAATTTGCCAAAAAATTCCCCTTATTATGTTTAAAAATGTCTAAAACGTGAAAAAATTATTTCACGATTGTCTTCTTAATAAATCCCACCCTGCCATGGATAATTTTTGTTGCATGTCAGAAGGGTTTGGTATTCTAAAATGTTGTACAGATCTATGGTTTGTCATCCGAAACGAACAGATCTGACATATTTATCATGCTTAAAATTTCATTCAAAGATTTAATCATCATTTTTATAAAATTTCACAATCATAGTGATTTTAATTTTAAACATACCTAACCATACTATATAGTTTAAATAAATTTGTATCTTGGGAATTTTAATAATTTAGTAGTACCCTCGTGATTTCTTTAGATCTTATTGTTTTTGAGATTTGCAGCACATATTCGGCCCGGCGTCACCTAGCCCCTGGCGGGGAGCGTCTCGTTAAAAATGATAAATGATTATAGGGTGACCCAGCCAGTAGTTGATTCCCATCCAGTAGTTGATCGAATGTTCAAATTTTCGTGTCATTTTCAGTCGGAAACAACTATTTTCTCTGGGCTCATTGAAAAATATATTTAGTTATTTATGATTTAAATGTTATCAACTCAGGTTGTTTCACATATCGAAGAACCAACTAAAACCAGCAAAACAAGAAATCTTTTTTCGGTTCATGAGTTGCAATACTTTTAAAAAATGTAATTTTTTTAATTTCCATTGTGTCTCTTAAAAAATAATAAAAAAATAAATAATAAAATAAAATATAAATAAAATTATCAAACTGTGTTATTTTACCTCCTTTGAAATCATTGGATTCGCCCGATCAACTACTGGAACAATTTTTTTTTTTTAATTCTATTGTTTATGCTCTTTAATAAGGCCTGAATTTTATATTCTCCTATGATTGGACACATATAAGGGATTGTTATTATGGTGTGAGTTTTCTATTAAGATTTAAAATGAATGCTGGGTGATAAAAATAGCGTAGCATCGGCGTTATTTGATCAACTACTGGCTGGGTCACCCTATATTGCTTACCTGTCAAAATTGATTTGATCAAAAATTTAAATATATTAAAAAAAAAATAATAGTTTTGAAAATAAATTGAAAATGCAAATAATTATAGAATAGGTATTAAAACAGTAAATGAATTATACATTACTTGTCAAAATTGTTCCCTTAACCAAAAATAAAATTGACGGTTGAAAGATTTCCAAAATAGCTATTATCCGCCATCTTGTTTGTTTGCTTTTACCCCCCAGAGAGGCGCTGGCGTTGTTTCCTCGAAAAAATATTTTTTGCATGCCACATGTGTGATATCTATAAAAACACTATATATAAAAACACTCGTGTATTTGAATGGAATGTTGTGTGAAAATTTCAAAGAAATCTGTGAAGAACTTTCGGAGATCCTTCAACGTATCACTTAAGCGTAACAGTACATTTTTATTTAGATAGTTGCTTTATATTTTCTTTATAAAGCAACTACTATTTTTCAAATTTCCATTGAGAATTTCCGCCTAAATTTATGGCTGTTTAATAATTTAATTTAATATTTTGATTGTTTTTTTTATAGAAGATTTGTATTTATTTACTATCAAAACGTATTAGATATATAATAGAAAATAGTCTTTGATTTATAAACATCTTAAGTACAAGCCATGAAATTTCTTGTTTACATTGTTTATCAAATCAAATTGTTTATATTTAATTATATAAACAATTTGTCATTTAATAAGATTAATTAGATTATTAAATAATGTAAACAAGAAATTTTCGGCTTGTAAGATGTTTTATAAATCAAAAAACTATTTTCTATATCAGAATAAGCTTTGATATAAATAAATACAATTTTTTTTTTTTTTTTTAAACAATCTCAAATTAATATATCGGTCTATATCAAAAATGGCTCTCAACTTTCAGGAAAAATCATTTTTATAGAAATTTTTTTAATTGAACTAATTATTAACATTAAATTGAAAGTTTTTTGCCGAGAGTAGCAGGAATTTTATATATTCAATGAGACAATAAAAGGAATTCCAGCAGAAGACACTCTTTTATTGTCTCCTTCGATATAATTATTAACAGGTGGCTACCATAATAGTATCTATACTATATATATATATATAAATATTAAGGTTTTGTCTGTACATTGGTCCAAATAACGCCAAATTTTGGTTCCCCACATTTCAAGAAAAGTTCCTGTATATCTGTCTGTCTGTATGTCTGTTTCCGTGGTTTCCGCGAAAAGTTGCTCACGATTCACGTAAAAACGAATGAAGGGATTATTATGAAATTTCATATTTGGATCAGATGTCTTCTAACTTACGTTTTTAGCTATATAACGTTTGGATATTTTGACCCTAAAATGGGGGTTGGGGAGGGGGGCGAACTAATGGAAATTATCAAATAACTCCTTAAGTATTAACTCTACAGCAAATTTTCTAATGAACAAAGTTGTAGGGGATATGATTTCTGACAACTTTTGTTTGAAAAAAATCCCCCCAAAAGGGGAGGGTGAAAAATCTAAATTCTTGCCCTTGGAGCAAACTCAACCAAAATTTGTATACATAATCTGTGGGTCTCTAAAGAGCTAGAAATCCAAAAACTAACAACCCAAAATGAGGGAAGGGTCAAAAAATGAAAATTCTTGCTATTGGAGCAAACTCAACCAAATTTCGTATACATAATGCAAAAACTGGGGATAAAAGGTGTTGGTGGTGGGGGGTGTCCAGGGGTGGGCGGCTGGTGGTGGGTGGCATGTCGGGCGCGGGTGGGGGTGGGGTGCAGTGTCAGGGTCGTGATGTGGGGCTCAGGTACATGGTGCGAGGGTGGAGCTCCAGAGGGCGTATACCCTGGCTAGCAAAAGGACCACAGCCTTGCAGCTAGTATAATATAGTTTCGAAAAAGTCGGCTAAAAAACGAATCAGCTATAAAAGAGAAAGGAAACCTTTTTTGTAAACCCAAACTTGGCACCCCTTTACCTGTGATAATATTACTTTGTTTAAGAAAAAAATCAATCAAATTAAAGTTACTCCAAGATGAGACCCTGTCAGATCGATTTGTTAACCCCAAAAACGCCCCCTAGTGCGTGATTTTTTTTATCGAAATTGTTAGAGCCGTTTTCGAGAAACAGATTTTCAAGAATTGCTCGTTTAATAATAAAAGATAATTATATACACAAATTATATACACAAAGAGAAACAAAACGGTTGTCCTCTGCTTGATGCAAATAAACATACACACATATATATATCGAGATGATATATCTGTATATATATTATTTATTTGTTTGAGACTATAGTTTCGAAGACTTGGTCTTCATCATCAGTCTTTCTTCAATTATAAATGTTTTTCGTGGAGTCAATATCATATGGATATTGAAAGCTTGGTGTTCCTTCGTCACTGCTGGAGGGCTAGGAACTAATAAAGACATCCCATCCGGTTTACATTCAAATATATCAATATGTTTCCCTTTCTCCTTTCTCCTTAGAAAGGCTGACAAAATACATACATATTAGTTCCTAGCCTCCAGCAGTGACGAAGGAACACCAAGTTTTCAATATCCATATGATATTGACTCCATGAAAAACATTTATAATTGAAGAAAGACTGATGATGAAGACCAAGTCTTCGAAACTATAGTCTCAAACAAATAAATAATATATATACAGATATATCATCTCGATATATATATGTGTGTATGTTTATTTGCATCAAGCAGAGGACAACCTCTTTGTTTCTCTTTGTGAATCAACAACTCTGCTACTCTCGGCAAAACAAAAACTTTTCAATTAAATAAATTTTATAATTATTATATATTAATTTAAAAGTTTATATTGGGATATAAGTGACGAATTATTATGTGTGACTTTTTTATCAGCCAGCGTTTCGTCGACTTTGCCGACTTCTTCAGGGCTTCAAATGGTCATGTCACACATTCGTCTAAATTTTCTTATTATCTTCGTTACCATTGAAGACCATCAGAACACAAATTTCAAAAATATTTGGCACATTCACAAAAACAATTTTTCTTCTTTTCATTTTTTATATTAACAATTACATTAGATATAAAAACAGAAATAATATAACGAAGATAATAAGAAAATTTAGACGAATGTGTGACATGACTATTTGAAGCCCTGAAGAGGTCGGCAAAGTCGACGAAACGTTGGCTGATAAATAAAAAGTCACACATAATAATTTGTCCTTATTTTCCTAATATAAACTTTCAAATTAATACAAATTATGAACGGAAATGATAATAATAATTATAATACTATGTATATTTATCTAGATTAATTTGTAACAACGCTTAGAGAAATTTCTCTAAAAAAATTACCCTCTTGCCTAGAATCGAACCGACGAACTCTTGAACTATGGTCATTGGCTCTAGCGATTACACCATTGGAACATTAATATTTATATCTTGATTTCTGTTACTAAAACTATATATTTTGATTTAGACTTTGTGTCTAGATAATATTGTATTCATTTGAACTCGAATGAAAATGAAAAAACACCAATAGATTTTAAATTAAGAAACATTAAATATATATTAATTAACCAGGCAAATTTGAAATATATATATTCGAATTTTTGAAAATGAAAGACTCCAATTCATTTTAAATTAAGAAGCATTAAATATATTAATAATTGTTCCTCCCCTCCCCTCGCCACTCAAAAAATTAAAGATGCCAAAACTTTTTTAGGAGAGATAAATAAATTAATCTTTTGAAATCATCATTACTAATTTTTAAAATGTATAGAGAGATAACAAATCGACGAGGCTGTCCTCTGTTTGATGCAAACAAACATCTACGAAGGCCATTACATTATTTTATAATTTTAATATTTTAAGATCCCCCAAGGTTCGATTTCAGGAATCTAAATCTCAATACAACCGTGAAACAACAGGTGAAATTTTGTTTTGATATTCACACTAGTTTTAGAGCTAGAGCGTACACAAAATTTGTTAATGTATACTAAACAGACATTTTGACAAAACAATTATTATCTCGAAAAATATAATTTTTCTGATGTTCACTTATTAGGGGCTTTTTTGTAGACCAAAACGTCATGGTTTCGCCGCTTCAATTTTTTTAATCAAAAATAATTTCAGCCGTTGTTTTCACTGATAGAGAGTAATTTTTTAATAAGGCTATAAATTTCGTACAAATCACATGGATTAGGGTTTTTTTGGGTTCAACAATTAGATCTCTCTCAGGGTCTTATTTTCCGGCAAATTTAATTTAATTGTTTTCTTTCCTTAATTAAACTAATTATTATTTACAGGTAGAGTGTATCGATACAAAATTTATATTGCGGTAATCTAATTTTAATATATATTAATATTTCTTCTAATCTTATAGTGGGTTTTAAAATAAAAATAAAATTTTGTTAATTTTTTTTAATATCTTAATTATTAAGATATCACTATTTGCGAAAAATCTAAGTCGTTTTATGATAAAAAAACATTTGTTTAGATATACTATATAATATTCGTCTAGATTAATTTGTAACAACGCTTAGAGAAATTTCTCTAAAAAAAATACGCTCTTGCCTAGAATCGAACCGACGAACTCTTGAACTATGGTCATTGGCTCTAGCGATTACACCATTGGGACATTAATATTTCTATCTTGATTTCTCTTACTAAAACTAGATATTTTGATTTAGACTTTGTGTCGAGATAATATTGTATTCATTTGAACTCGAATGAAAATGAAAAAACACCAATTGATTTTTAAATTAAAAAACATTAAATATGTATTAATTAACGAGGCAAATTTGAAATATAATTGTCAGCTATAGATTTTAAACTGACAGCTCCAATGGATTTTCATTAACCAGGCAAATTTGAAATATAATTTTAATTTGCACTCGAATTTTGAAATGAAAGACTCCAATTCATTTTAAATTAAGAAACATTAACATATTTTTTGTAATTAATTAAATTAATTGAACTGCGTAAATTTGAATAATTTCCATGATTCAGCCTGCGAATTTTTTGCAGTTCATAAATCATTTCATTATTTTTGTTTTGAAAAGTAAAAATGAAATTTAAATTTAAATATATTCATAATTATTCCCCTTTTAAGAGACGATGTATTTTCGGTAGTTTACGGGTATACATTTGGAGTGTGGTTTTTTAAGAGGAATACAATTTTTGGACCGGAGACTGCCGCTCAGGGCACCAGCCCGGAGGGCCGAGCTTCGAGGGCGTGCCTTCGTCACGCCCTCGAAGCTCGTTATTATATATTCTAATTATACAGACATAGTTTGGTTTCTTTTTTACAAAACTCAAATTATTCTTTTCTGTGGGTTTTGTTTTCTGTTTCTTTGTTTAATAATATTTGAACATAGATTTTGTGCCAACTCCGGGCATCATCATATCATAATATTATTTGATTGACATTCAATTTGAATTTCAAATAGACTGTTTTAAAACGCTGATAAACCTTTGACATCTGGATAAATCAATATTTTTCTTTCAAAAAAATGGTGTATATTTTTAGCACCTTTAAGAAGGAACATAAAGCAAGACATTGATTCTTCTTTCTTTGCTTTAATTCTCACTCACTCACAACTTTAACTGAAAAGAAAAATATTTCGAAATTAAACACACACAGAGATATACAATACCTACGTCACGATAGCTTGTTTGTTTGTTTACCATGGTAACGCAATAAACACATTCAGATGTTAATCAAGAGACTTATTATATATACGTAAACAAATTAATTATTTTATTTACCGATGTTAACTAAAATCTTATTATATTAAACGAGCAATTCTTGTATATGTTACGGCTAATATGCAAATTTGGATAGTTTATAAACTAACCAAACCATTGGCTATTTTGATAGAAAAACGCAATTTCCACTAAAAATAGCAGCTATTGGTAAACACGTACCAAGAGTCTTGGCTAATTTACTTGGAATTATTGAGAAAACCAAAATAAGCTGGTTAGTTTATAAACTATCCAATGCAGCCTGGCTAATATGAAAACCATAATTTCTAGTAACACAAAATACCTCCTTATTATTTTTTACCATGTATTTTATATAACTACTAGCAGTAGCCGGGTGTGCCGTTAATTATATATTTTGAAAAAAATATTTTTTAATTATATAATATATATATATATTTTAAAATTAATTTATCTACTAAAATTTAAAGAATTTATGTATTTGTCTACTAATATTTTTCGACTTTTTTAAGCAATCATCATCATCATTGAGTATACAGTCCTAAGACTGGTTTGATGCAACAATCCGTCTCCACTCGACTCTGTCCCCCGCCAGCTGTTTAACCTCTCTAAATGTCTGGCATCCCATATCCCCAATTATTTGGTTGAAATATTCTAATCTGGTTCTTCCCCTTCCCCTTTTCTTTCCCACCTCCTCCAAGATATCCCTAAGCAGTCCCCATGTCTCAGTGTGTGCCCCATCATCTGACCTCTTCTCTTCTTCAGACTCTTCCACAAGGTTCTTCTTTCTCCGATTCTTCCAAGAACTTCTTCATTTGTAATTTTATCCATCCATTTGATATTCATCATTCTTCTGTAGCACCACATTTCGAAAGCCTCTTTTTAATAATACATTTCAATATTTAAATTTATCTAAAAAGTGTCTCTAAATTAAATATATATATATATATATATATATATATATATATATATATATATATATATATATATATATATATATGTGTGGTCCGGATTACACTAATCCCAGGCGTGTTCTTCTTTATTTAATGGAACTGGTTGTCTAGGGTAGGAGATTTATAGTTAAAAGTTTTCACTTATAAGACAAAATATTTATTAACAAGTATAATATTCTAAATACAGGTGAATGACAACTTTCATTCGAAGGGCGTTAATTATAAAGGGGTAATAGTATTATCGTAAACGTTAAGAGAGTTCGTAAAGGGGTTGCTGAATCTATCGTGTATCGTTATGCGTATTAGTGTGTCTGACTTGTTCGTCTGATGGTCAGGTTGCAAGTGTAGCTCGTTTGATGGTCAGATCGGAAGGGTGAAGGGGGACATAACTTCACATGACAAATGGAATGTGGAATAATCAGGTAGTGGGAAAATACATTATGTGACAAATATTATCAATACGGATGGAATTCAAACAGGCACCTAGATGATTGTGGAATTCCATCTCTGAAAAAACAACACATTTTGATAGGTTTTATTTATTAACAATTGGATGAATTAAAATGAATCATATGGTTGAATCAAAACAGGTGCAGTGGTGGGGGATCCGGGGGTAGTGCGAGGTTTCGGGGTGAGGTCGAGGGGGGGGGACGTTCACAGTTGGCGAATACTATATATACTTATATATATATTTGTATTTTTTTTAATTTGAAAGCGGCTCTCAACAAAATCGTGCCTTTTTTATCAGAATTTTAAATTAAAAAATAATATTAAAATAAAGCTTTTTAACTGAAGGAAGAAGTTACCGACGTCATCGAAGCCCAGCTCTTCAGGTACTACATTTTTAAACTAGATTAGATTTGCTACAATTTAAACAAAGTTTCATCTTAATTGGATAATTAATGGTAACCCATTCCTCAATGAGGTTGAAGTTTTGTAAACCTTGGTGGGGTGGAGAGTGTTCATAGGTGGAGGATAGCAAAGGACTTAGGAAACGGAAAACGCCGGATGCGGGTGTCGCAGCTCGTTTATATTTCAAAATGAAAATATTTAAAACTTGAGTTCTCAGGTAGTGAATATTTTAACATATTCTCATTTCTGATACTTATCTACTACTAAGATAAAAGGTGAGATAGATGAGCAGGAAGCCGAGATCAAAGGTTGCGTCCACAATGGCTTAGAAATGCCGATTCTATCACTTGAAATTTTATTATTAGCTCAACTTCTCACTCAGGCTTCTCAGAAATTATCACTTACATATATTAGGTGTCGCTCTAGTATGTAATTTTTTATTTTAACGCCTCAATTGCGTATCCTATTAAGCTTAGTAATACGCAGCTGGGTGGGACAACATTTCTTTCATTTTGCAACAGATGCATTTAAAAAAAAGAATTAAACAGTATTAGATAGAGAAAATAGTCTTTTAGTCTAAGATCCCGACTTAGGTCGACCTTCACCTATCGAGTTTCCTAATATACTATATATATTTGTCTAGATTAATTTGTAACAACGCTTAGAGAAATTTCTCTAAAAAAATTACCCTCTTGCCTAGAATCGAACCGACGAACTCTTGAACTAAGGGCATGAGCTCTAGCCATTAGACCTATGTAACATTAATATTTATACCTTGATTTCTGTTACTAAAACTATATATTTTTGATTTAGACTTTGTGTCGAGATAATATTGTATTCATTTGAACTCGAATGAAAATGAAAAAAACACCAATAGATTTTAAATTAAGAAACATTAAATATATATTAATTAACGAGGCACATTTGAAATATAATTGTCAGCTCGGATTTTAAACTGATGGCTCCAATCGATTTTCATTAACCAGGCAAATTTGAAATATAATTCTAATTTGGACTCGAATTTTGAAATGAAAGACTCCAATTCATTTTAAATTAAGAAACATTAAATATATTTATAATTGTTCCTCCTCTTCCCTCGCCACTCAAAAATTAAAGAGGCGAAACTTTTAAGAGACGATGTATTTTCGGTAGTTTACGGTATACATTTGGAGTGTGGTTTTTTAAGAGGAATAAAATTTTTGAACCGAGACGCTGCCCGCCAGGGCACCAGCCCGGAAAATTAATATTTTCATAATATAATGTATTAAGTACCTGGAGGCACCGAGCGATGCACGGTAACCCCTGACCCCCCAAACCACACACCTCGCCCCCACCACTGCACCCTTACTCCGCCCCACCCCACCCCAACTGCGCCTCCCACCCCCGGATCCCCCACAACTGCACCCCACCTCCTTAACCCCCACATCCATTCCTACCCCCACCCAGTTTTTGCATTTTAAACTTTCTAATGGTCCACATATATATTATGTGTATATTTGTTTACTCGTACACCAATTTGCCCACATTCGTTCATATTGATAAACATTATAAAAAAATAAATAGGAAAATTATTAATTATTTATTATTATTAATTGCCCGGAGAAAAGATAATTGAATATTTAATTTTAATTAGAAGAGTGGAGGGGGGTGGCCAAGGAACAATTATTAATATATTTAATGTTTCTGGATTTAAAATTAATTGTTGTCTTTCTTTCAGCTTAATTCAATTATACATATTTCAAATTCTCCTCGCCGCAATTTATTCAATAAATTCTATTTATTAAATACATAGCTATATATAATATATTCAATTAATTCCACACTTATAATAAAGTCTAATTCAAAAATATTCATTTTAGTAAAAGTAAAAGAAATTTTTTTAAAATAGTTCCATAGTCCAGTGGTAAAGTGTGTGCCTCTGATGCAAGAGGTCTCAGGTTCTAATCTGACATCCGGCGAGTCATTTTTTTTTATTGATATTTTCATCTATCAATAATTACTTTAATTAAGAAAAAATCAATTATGATGAATTTTGATGAGGACCAGACCTAGCCAGATCGTTTTTTCATCCTCAAAACTTGTTAATAGATTTTGTTTCATCAAAATCGGTATAGGGCCGTTTTCAAAATAGAACCAAGATACAAATAAATAAATAAATAAATATACAATTTTTGCTCGTTTATTAAGAGTAGATAAACAAAACTTGTTAGGGTCGACATCCAATTTCCCTGCCTAGCTATTTTTAATAAAAAAATAAAGTTATTAATTTTATTATATAAATTTAGTTAACGAGTTTCCGGATAAATAATATTTTATATCAATCGAGAGTAAAATATCTATCTATCTACTCTTATTAAACGAGCAAAAATTGTTTATTTGTTTATATATATATTTATTTGTATCTTAGTTCTATTTTGAAAACAGCTCTAACGATTTTGATGAAATCCACGGGTTAGGGGGTTTTCGATTCGATATGTCACGGTCTCATCTTTGACTAAATTGTATTTGATGAGTTTATTCGTAATCAAATTAATTATTCTCAGGTAGACAAATCCCAATCTTAGGGTTTTAAATATGTATGTACTTTCACTCAAATTAAAAATGATATTAAAATTTTAATCGAATAATTTTGGAGAGGGTCGAATTTTATATAGGGTCAAATATAAAAAATATTTTTTTTTTTATTAAGTGGAATAAGGTATCCTTGTAAAAATTTCTTCAAATCGAATTAGGATTGATTTTTTTAAATTTATTTCGATTTAAAGTGATGACATGAGAGTGCTCAAAACTGGCTATTTTAAGGTATTTTTTGTACCAACTCTTTTTTTATTCAAATAATTAAATTAAAATTATGAAAAAAAATCCACAAATGCATTTTTTATCAACAACAAATAAGAAGAAATTTGATAAATCAAGCTAGTTGGAAGATATAATTGTTTGTTTACTTATCAATAAATTCCACGGTTGTGCTAACTTTGAGCTTAAACTGTTCTCTAAACCGAAAAATTACCATTTCAACAAAATTTTGTTTTTCAATTAAGATTTTTATCAAAAACAAAGTAAGCGAGTGAGTGAATGGATTTTTGACTTTTCGGTTTTTATTGGTAGCCATTGCTGAAGACATAGAGGAATCGACTTAAAATCAAATATAGCGATTGATTCTCATTTAGTACTTGAGGAATAATCATTCTATATTGGATTTTTGACAAGCTTGAGTTGTTTACCATAAAAGAATTTAGTCTTTTTGATTTTAAGTCGATTCTTCCACGTTTTCAGTAGAGGTTGCTATTAATAGTCAAAACATCATAAATGGAATGCAATAAGGTTATTCCTCTAGTATTAGATAAGAATCGATCGTTATTTTTGATTTCAAGTCGATTCCTCCATGTCTTAAGCAATGGCTACCAATAATAACCGAAATGTCAAAAATCAAATGTAGAATTGTTATTCCTCGACTATTAAATGAGAATCGATCATTATTTTTGAATTAATGTCAATATGAACTGCAAATTGCAAGTGATATCTGATTAATAATAAAGGAATAAACATATTAATATTTCAAATTAATTTGGATAAAGTTTAGCAACGATCCGTTGCAGTTTATTTAATTTTATGATAAAGTTCACAATAGCCCCCGTAACCACACATGGTAATTGAGAATTGTTTATTTATTTAGTTCCGAAATGTTCACTTATTGAGCTTATCACAGTTTCGGTTCTATAACTCGGTACGATTAGATAAAAAAATGCCATCCTCCAGGCTAGTCCTATTAGGTGTATTATTATTATTATTATTATTATTATTATTTTTTAATACAATTTGCTACTAAATATAAATGATATTCCAGTTACATAATCAAAAAAAATTGCATAATAAGTATACCTGGCTTAATAATAAATTTTGTCCTTATCTTGTATGTAAGGTCAATAGAGCTATAGTCATTAATATATAAATTTATCATTCATTTCCATCTAGAAAATTCCACTTTCACTGATTATAAATTACTTTTATAACAATTTGAAAAAAAATTCTTAACTAAATAAATAAATAAATAAATAAAAATTAAATATTCTTAATTGTTAAAAATCTTCGGCCCGGCGTCACCTAGCCTCTGGCGGTGACGCTTCTCGTTTTATAGTTAAAATTTAAAGAATGATAAATGATTATATATTGCTTACCTGTCAAAATTGATTTCATCAAAAATTTAAATATATTTAAAAAATAATAATAGTTTTGAAAATAAATTGAAAATAATTATAGAATAGGTATTAAAACAGTAAATGAATTATATATTACTTGTCAAAATTGTTCCCTTAACCAAAAATAATATTGATATAGTTGAAAGATTTCCAAAAAGCTATTATCGGCCATCTTGTTTGTTTGCTTTTACCCACCAGAGAGGCGCTGGCGTTGTTCCCTCGGAAAAATATTTTTTTTACCTGCCACAGGTGTGATATCTATAAAAACGCTCGTGTATTTGAATGGAATGTTGTGTGAAAATTTCAAAGAAATTTTACGAACTTTAATTTTGAATAGGAAGGTTCATAGTTTTCGAATTAGAAGAGAAAAACCGCCAAAAAATGGACCTTGTTTTGCATTTTCTACAATGTTGCGTCACGCAATTTTGCTAGGAGACCTCAGATTTGGAGTCAGCGTTCCGAAAAACATATATATGCAAAAAATCAGAACTACCCCAAAACTTTCCCCATAGGGGCCTATTTGAGCACAATTTGACTGAAAGATAGATGAGAAAGACACCGAAATGTTAATAAAATACACCCTATAGCACTCATGAGATTTCATGTAATCTGATTGTTCATGTTTTATTAAAATCGGTTCGGTAGTTTTCAAGCTATTAATCCCCATATATACAAACATATACCAATGTATATTTTTTTTTTTTTTGAATTTCCAAATTTCTCTTAATTAAATCTCGCTTGCCCTTCCCGTTGAATCAAACCATTTTGTGTTCGTGTCCGGGGTCTCGTCTGCAGAGGGCAGGCGTGTAGCCAGGCAGGCAGCCACATGTCACACGTCACATTGACGTCATTGGGTCGATTTAAATTCAAACCCTGACACCTCACTTACATGTTTCTATCCGCCCAACACTCCATACAAACGGACAATAAACATTAACAAAAAACAACAAATGGTCAATAAACATTTAAACGTTTACTATTTGAGCAATTTTAGAAATCGAGTGTGCCTGCTAATCAACTAAGCTAATAAATTTACGCTGAGTTCACACCTATTTACATATATTAATCATAGAGTGAAAGGTTCCATAAAGAATGAATAATACATTTTAGCGTATATGAGTTTCAGTGCCATCTAGCGGGTTCAATCGGAAATATAGAAGCTCCTTCATATATATATACCCATACTTGTTATTTTTACTTTTCCAATGCGAAGCAATGTAATCGGTCTCGCGGCAAGCGTGGCTTCAAAGGGTCCTCAGGTAAAGACTACGGAACCAATGGTCTCAATTAAAGTCACAAATTGTAGTATTCAATTAGGTTGAATTTTAGCACGTGACGGTTTTGCCAAAAATTACCAGGGGTCTCATTGAAAGGCCAAAAAGTGCCATTTTTTCATTTAGTGCGTGCGGATGGATGTATGGATGGATGTTATCGTTTTTTTCCGCCCACGATTTTTTATACACCGTTGCACCGATTGAAATAAAATTGACAACCTGCCATTCTTTTAACAAAATGAAGCTCTGATTAGTTTTTGGTACATATCGGCCCACAAACATTAGTACTTTATTTCAGTACTTTTTTAGTTTTTTCTAAATATTTTGAAATTGACTTAACCAATTTTGATGAAAATTAATATCCAAATTAAGTACCTCTGGGACCACAAAAAAGATTAAATAAAGTTTTTAGTAAAATTATATTTTAAAGTACTTTACTCTAGAGTAAGATAGTACTTTTTTAAATTCTTTAAAATTTATTCATTTGATCGTTTTAATATAGCTCATTTAACCTTGCTTAAGCAAGAGTGGGTAGGCTTCTCTCTGTGAAATGCTAAAAATTTGGGAGGAAATTTTAAAAGTAACCATAGCAACTGCGTTATTTTCTTATCCGTTACCTTTGCTGAAGACATAGAGGAATCGAGTTAAAATCAAAAATAGCGATTGATTCTCATCTAGTACTTGAGGAATAACCATTCTACATTGGATTTTTGACGTTTCGGTTTTTATTGGTAACCATTGCTGAAGACATGGAGGAATCGACTTAAAATCAAAAATAGCGATTGATTCTTATCTATTACTAGAGGAATAACCATATTTCATTCCATTTTTGATGTTTCGACTTTTAATGGCAACCTCTAATGAAAACGTGGAAGAATCGACTTAAAATCAAAAAGACTAAACTCTTTTTTGGTAAACAATTCAAGCTTGATCCGGAAGCTTGTGGCTCGCTGGACCAAGGGCGGATCCAGGAATTTTTTATGGGGGGGGAGAATATACAAGGTGCCCGGTGTATATAAGATCTACTTTTATCTCGAAAGTGTGTCGCGATCGATCGAATTGTCCAAGCGGGGAAGGGGGGGGTCGTCACCCCCCTCTCCCCACACACACACACATAAGACTTTATTTTAAATTTAAAATTTTTTTTTTAATTTTTTTACAAATTTCATATCTCATATTTTAAGTTCATTAAAATAAAAATAAAAAATTGTTATAAATTCCCTGTCGATTTGGCCGCCGTTTTTTGGCCTCTGCGTGCGACGCACGTGTTGCACTCCAGCCCAAGGGCGGATCCAGGGGGGGGCGACCGCCCCCACCCCCCCCATAGAGGCCCGTGCATGGCAAAATTATAAAAAAAAACATTTAATTTTTAAAAAAATTGAAAATAAAGTTCTATGTGTGTGTGGGGAGGGCGTCTCTGACCCCCCCCCGCTTGAACAATTCGATCGCGACACACTTTCGAGATAAAAAGTAGATCTTATATACATCGGGCACCTTATATACATTCACCCCCCCCCCTCCCCATAAAAATTCCTGGATCCGCCCTTGCTCCCGCCAGGCACGGGCCTGTATGGGGGGGGTCGCCCCCCCCTGGATCCGCCTTTGCGCTGGACCAAATAGATTGCTAAAGGTGTTGGCTATATCGAAAAATAATGTATCTATTGTACACCTATCTTAGTTTAATAAAGTTGTAGAACGAAAAGTGTAAGTAATTTTTGACTTATCCTCGTATTAAAAATTCAGATTTTTAATCCAACATTGCCTTAATGTCCGAGCAACCTTAATATAGAATCAAAAAAATCAAAACAACGGTTGTTAACTAACGTAGGTAGATGCCTGATCACGCATTATCTGTATGTTAAGCAGGCAGACTTGGCTAAATTTATCCCCGTCGTCGCAGCAGTCTCTTATCTCTTCTTTCGGAGTCAAATATCAAATATTTGCCTAACCACCACACACGATTGATTAATATTTATCAAAATTTTGCAATGTCAATATTTAAAATAAAGATGTTTTATAATCGTCATTAAATTGATGATGCTGATACAGTTTTCGTTAGAGATTTCATCAGCTCTTTTAGAAAACAAATACTCACCTATATAAGTTAAGTTTGCAAACTTTGCAACGTTTCTTTTTTTTTAACTATTCTTTCTCACACGTTTTGCAAACTCTGCACAACTTCTTTTTAATCTATTCTTTCTCACGCATGTACGTGACATAAAGTGTAGATTCAGCACCTTATATCCTTATAAAAAGCCTCTTCGCCGCTGGAAGAATCAGTCTTGTACTCACAGGTGTTCACACCTAGTCACCTCAAAGATGGCCCTTGGACACCCTAGTATATCGATTTAAGGCCTAACTTATAGGGCGTTAACGAAGCTGTTAACCAAAATTCCATTCATTAATCGATATCAGTGCAAAACTCCCAGGATTGGGGAACGAATCGTCGTAACCCCCGAAACGGTAAAACCCGTGCCAAACTTTATTATCCTGGTTAGTATAAATTATCTGTACCTAAAGTGTTTCCCTAAATATAAACTATTGTGTGTCTAATCAAGTGACCTTTTTATAAACTATTGTAATATCAGAAAAATCTCATCATCATCATCATTGAGTATACAGTCCTAAGACTGGTTTGATGCAACAATCCGTCTCCACTCGACTCTGTCCCCCGCCAGCTGTTTAACCTCTCTAAATGTCTGGCATCCCATATCCCCAATTATTTGGTTGAAATATTCTAATCTGGTTCTTCCCCTTCCCCTTTTCTTTCCCACCTCCCCTCCAAGATATCCCTAAGCAGTCCCCCATGTCTCAGTGTGTGCCCCATCATCTGACCTCTTCTCTTCTTCAGACTCTTCCACAAGGTTCTTCTTTCTCCGATTCTTCCAAGAACTTCTTCATTTGTAATTTTATCCATCCATTTGATATTCATCATTTCTATCTATTCTATTTCTCTAATAAAAACATTTATTCCAAAATTTCTCGATATCAGTCTATCCAGTGCAATACCATCCATCTGCTCTACCAAGCTGCACATGTTCCCAATTCTTTTTAAAAAAACATAGAATATAACTTATATGCATTCTACAAGTTTAACCTCAAAATGCAACGAACAAAATCTACCATTAAATACCAGTTAAGATTGGTAGAATTCAAGCGGTTCTGTAAAATTATTTCACTAATACTATAGTATCCTAAAAGTAGAATATTGCGCTTATTAAAAAAATACCATTAATTAAATTAGATTAATTAAAACAATAATAGTAATAATAGAAAAATAATATTATTGACATTATTAAAAATTGTTTATTTCTTTATCCAGATTTTAAAAATGAATAAACAAAATTTATTGTTGGAATTGGTTAAAATTTAAACATGCACAACACTAGGGCTTCGCACGAGACGAGGCTTGGTCTCGTCTCGTCTCGTCTCGTCTCGTAGAAACGAAAGTCTCATGGTCTCCTAACCATTTTTAACCGACTTCAAAAAAGGAGGAGGTTCTCTATTCGACTGAATTTTTTTTTTTTTTTTTTTTGTGCCTATGTTACCTCATATCTCCGCCAATTCTCAACCGATTTTGAAAATTTTTTTGCATTGGGTCCAGTCTAGCTTCTGATTGGTCCCATTTTTTTTTCGTTTTTTTTCCATAGGTATTAGACCTTTTTTATTAGGTTTGTTTAGACCTAACCTCTTTGTTTATGAACCGATTTCGATGGTTCTTTTTTTATCCGATAGGGGGTGTCTTAGGGATGGTGTCATATTAATTTGGTCAAGTTCTGATGATATGATCACTATTAATAACATCACTAAAAGAGAAAAATAAAAATAATTTTTAAGAAAAAAATAAAAACCGACTTCAAAAAATTCAACGCAACAAATAAAATACACTAAAAGGTATAAAATAATTATTATCTTATTTAGTTACAACTAAACGACGAAATATTAACATGAAATTACTTTTTGAAGTTGGTGCCAAACATATACCTTTTATGAATCGCTTACTTAGTACGTTTGGCGGGTACGCTCGCTTATAGGTATAGTTTGTTTGGTACCGACTTAAAAAAGTAATTTCATGTTAATATTTCGTCGTTTAGTTGTAACTAAATAAGATAATAATTATTTTATACCTTTTAGTGTATTTTATTTGTTGCATTTAATTTTTTGAAGTCGGTTTTTATTTTTTTCTTAAAAATTATTTTATTAAGTGGTTAAAAAGAATATTGTATTGAATAAATTTAAATTTATTTTTAAATTTATTGAAAATAAATATTGTAAAATACTTGGTCAAAGACTCTCCGCGATGCACAATTTTTACAATATTACAATGATAATCTATTTTTAACTCATATATATTTTTTTTATCAAATAGGATATTCAATACAAGGGAAATTTAATGAAAAAACACGTGTTTCTTTTTCAATAATAAATATCGTGGGAAATATTTCTTCGTAAGGGAAAAATTTAATTTCATTTATTTAATTTTTTTATATTTTTACTATACTTTAAAAAAATAAGAATGTAACGAAACTTGGCGAGACCAAACGAGACTAGTCTTGACGAGACGAAACCGAGACCGAGACGATACTGTATTTTTTGACAATTCACGAGACCGATTTTCTCAAATCTTGTCTCGACTCGTCTCGTGCGAAGCCCTGCATAAGACTGATCCACAGATACCTTCAACTCCGACCCAATCCCTAAATCTCTTATTTTCACGATAAAAGGGCCAACTGTAGAATACAGAGGTTGTACCTATTTGGTGCAACTTCTTCTTGTTTCAATATCATTAAAAAAAACTACATAAATACTAATTTAGATTTAAAAATTAGAAATTGGAAATACTAATTTAGGTTCTGTAAAAATATTTCACTAATACTATAGTATCCTAAATGTAGAATTTTTGAGAAAAAAAACATTAGATTAATTAAAACAAGATAATAATAATAAATAATCGAAAAATAATATTATTAACATTGTTAAGAATTGTTTATTTATTTAAAAAATAAATATACAAAATCTAGTGTTTAAAATCGGTTAAAATTAAAACAATTTTATACATTTCTAGATATAATATAGTATAATAATAAATGTTCATTTTAAATGGAGGTTATTAGATTATTCTTAGGGAATGTTGACTAAAAGATTATTTTTTTTTTAAATAACAATTAAAGTTTTATTGATCTATTTTAACCTCAAAATCGAAGATGTTGATTAAATTGACCCACTAATAGTTCAAGCGTGCGACAAATAAAATTTATTAAAATTACTATTTTGAAAGTCCCCTGGGTAGCAAGACGCCTGTCGAAGGCGGGTTTCGCAGCTGGTTATATAATATATGAGAAATTCATCATTTTTAACCGACTTCAAAAAAGCGAGGAGGTTCTCTATTCGATTGAATTTTTTTTTTTTTTTTTTTGTGCCTATGTTACCTCATATCTCCGCCAATTGTCAACCGATTTTGAAAATTTTTTTTTGCATTGGGTCCAGTCTAGCTTCCGATTGGTCCCATTTTTTTTTTCGATTTTTTTCCATAGGTATTAGACCTTTTTTATTAGGTTTGTTTAGACCTAACCTCTTTGTTTATGAACCGATTTCGATGGTTCTTTTTTTATCCGAAAGGGGGTGTCTTAGGGATGGTGTCATATTAATTTGGTCAAGTTCTGATGATATAATCACTATTAATAACATCACTAAAAAGAGAAAAATAAAAATAATTTTAAGAAAAAATAAAAACCGACTTCAAAAAATTAAATGCAACAAATAAAATACACTAAAAGGTATAAAATAATTATTATCTTATTTAGTTACAACTAAACGACGAAATATTAACACGAAATTACTTTTTGAAGTCGGTGCCAAACATATACCTTTTATGAATCGCACTCGACGGATCTTACTTAGTACGTTTGGCGGGTACGCTCGCTTATAGGTATAGTTTGTTTGGCACCGACTTCAAAAAGTAATTTCGTGTTAATATTTCGTCGTTTAGTTGTAACTAAATAAGATAATAATTATTTTATACCTTTAGTGTATTTTTATATTTGTTGCATTTAATTTTTTGAAGTCGGTTTTATATTTTCTTAAAAATTTTTTTACTTTAGTAAGTTTGTTCAACTGTAGTTGTTGTTCATGGTCTGTTAATAATAATAATTGGTGGTTGAGTTGGCCCATTTCTTGGCCATCTTCTTTTCCTCTACGGATTATGAAACAATTGCTAAATGCCACCCTACTTCTCAACCCGATTCCCATACATAATTAATGGTATTAGTAGTAACGGCTCTTCACGAATAATTCATCCAATTATTTTCTTAATTATTCAAATTTTACACTATACTATAATAAAACAGGTGTCTACCTTCCTAAAATCGCCATATCTAATGAATGTCTTGTTTACTTCTAGTGAAACCTCATATTATGGTATATCTAAACAAATGTTTTTTTTTATCATAAAACGACTTAGATTTTCTGCAAATAGTGATATCTTAATAATTAAGATATTTCAAAAAAAAATTTGTTTACATTGTTAATTGTTTTTTTTTTGTTTTTAATTTTAAATCCCACTATAAGATTATAAGAAATATTTATATAATTCATTTGATTGAATATAGTAGTACTCTACATCAAATGTAATATACTCAAATCTTTATCTAATTAGTTCAGCCAAATGAATCAATATTTATATAAACCATTTGATTGAATATACTATCTTGATAAAAAATATTCAACTATATATCATTTCTTGTCGTAATTACGTATTATTCCATTTAAATACCCAACTATTAAATTTAACTATTCCACTATTTTACTCAAATAACCATATTGTCATAATTTACTTATTGGTGCTTGGTACAAATAGCGGCATCTTAACTATTAATATATCTAGAGTTGCTCCAAAAATATGAAAATACTTAAAATAGGTATATCATTTATTCATTTTGAACAGAGATCGATTTTGCTATAATTAAATTCACCATCTATTCATATTAAATATAATTTCTTAACTATAAATATATCCTTTTTTCAGAGTACTATTTAAATCTAATCTACGCACGCATGTACTAAACGGACATTTAAGTTTATTATTATTATTATTATTATTCAAATCTTGAATCTAGAAACTTAGGTGCTTATTAAGTTTTGAACTTAATTGCAATTAAAAAAAGAATAATATACACAGAGGTAATATACTTCGGTGACTCTTTGAAACACTGAAGAGTGTCCCGATCGCCTCCGAATGGTTAGGTGTTTTAACAAAAGGTGAAAATAACATTCTAATAAATTCTTTTATTCGGAATTTGTGCAGTTTTTATTATCCTTTAGCTGCTTTTGGATCAATTCATCATTGATTTCTACTATACTCCATATACTCAATAGAAAATACCTCTAATTAATTAATTATTTTTTTTATAGATTTTATTAAACCAATTATTTTACATTAATTAATGTATACATTGTATTTTTGCTTCGATTCCGGAGATTACTTCTCCACTATCGAGTGTCCTTATTCATCTTTAGTCCTTGTTTTTAATAAGAGGAAAAATCTAATTAGATAAAAAAACCTCTTTTCCCATAATTATTTCAATTCCATTATTCCCCAATCAAGTCGATTGGTCTTCTCCAATCCAATCAATCCCATTAATTAAATTTTTTTTATAGATTTTATTAAACCAATTATTTTACATTAATTAATGTATACATTGTATTTTTGCTTCGATTCCGGAGATTACTTCTCCACTATCGAGTGTCCTTATTCATCTTTAGTCCTTGTTTTTAATAAGAGGAAAAATCTAATTAGATAAAAAAACCTCTTTTCCGATAATTATTTCAATTCCATTATTCCCCAATCAAGTCGATTGGTCTTTCCATCCCCATTCTATCAATTAATTAAATTTCTTTAATTTAATATTTATATAGTAATATTTGTAATAAACTATTAACGAATTTTAAAATTAAAAAAATCAATTAATTAATAAAAATGTAATTATAAATTTTCATTGATATACTCACCTGTAAATAATAATTAGCTTAATTAAGAAAAAAACCAACCAACAGAGATCGATTTTGCCATAATTAAATTCACCATCTATTCATATCAAATATAATTTCTTAACTATAAATATATCGCTGTAGGGGTGTTGAATCTTAGAAAATCGCGTATTTCGCGCAAATGAAGCTTTTATAGTCATGTCAAATAAGCATTTTCTCTTTTATTTTGTGAAACCTACCTACTAATTTATATTTTAAATTCTCTTTTTTACTTTTATAACATGTTTCCTAGTACCTACACCATTTTCCCTTAACAAAATTAAGCTAAATGATTTCCGAGTGTTTGAAATGAATGTGTTGCGCATTTAAATTGGACTTGCTTATGTGGATTTGTTGTTTGTGCAATGACTGGAAACAACGAGTAACTATAAGTATGTATGTATTCTGGTCGATGGGAACTGTGGATGCGAACGAGAGAGGCGGAAATGGAAGTGCAAGGCCCTTGGGTTCAATCAGGAAGCCCTGGTCTGGTCGGCAGGGAAAAAACAATTATATAAATTAATACTAGACCCAACCACTCATTGTGAGGGCATTTAAGTAAGCTATTCAGAATTCAAACAACTTGACTTGATTGAAGTGTATATGTACATATATCTATACATCATAGCTCTCTATCTCTGAGCTTCCTGTTGTAAGTATTCTAATCAAAGGCTAAAGAAAATTTGCGGTTTAGGAAAAAAAATAATAAAGTCAGAGTTAGATAAATAGACAGACCGGACAAACACGACTAAAATATTATTATTTAAAATAATTATTTTATACTTAAATGAGTAATTCAGCCTTTTCAAAATTTTTGAAAAATTCACTTTTTTTTTGAAAATTTTTTAAAAAATTGTGAAAAATTCACCTTTTTGAAAGTTATCAAAAAAAGTCACTCTTGAAAAAATACACCCTTTTTAAAATATTGCCAAAAATTCACTTTTTTGAAAATTTCCCAAAAAATTAGCACTTTTTAAAAATTTGCAAAAAATATTCACTTTTTGAAAATTTACAAAAAATTCCCTTTTTAAAAGATTCCAAAAAAAAAAATCATTCTTTTTAGAAAATTTTTGAAAAATTGAAAAATATAAAAAACTCACTCTTGAAAAAATACATCCTTTTTTTAAAAGTCTGCAAAAAATCCACTTTTTTGAAAATTTAAAAAATGGCCCTTTTTAAAAAAATTGTGAAAAATTCACCTTTTTGAAAGTTACCAAAAAAGTCACTCTTGAAAAATACACCCTTTTTAAAATATTGCCAAAAATTCACTTTTTTGAAAATTTCCCAAAAAATTAGCACTTTTTAAAAATTTGCAAAAAATATTCACTTTTTGAAAATTTACAAAAAAAATTCCCCCTTTTTAAAAGATTCCAAAAAAAAAAAAAAATCATTCTTTTTTAGAAAATTTTGAAAAATTGAAAAATACAAAAAACTCACTCTTGAAAAAATACATCCTTTTTTTTAAAAAGTCTGCAAAAAATCCACTTTTTTGAAAATTTAAAAAATGGCCCTTTTTAAAAAAATTGTGAAAAATTCACCTTTTTGAAAGTTACCAAAAAAGTCACTCTTGAAAAAATACACCCTTTTTAAAATATTGCCAAAAATTCACTTTTTGAAAATTTCCCAAAAAATTAGCACTTTTTAAAAATTTGCAAAAAATTTCACTTTTTGAAAATTTACAAAAAAATTCCCCCTTTTTAAAAGATTCCAAAAAAAAAAATCATTCTTTTTAGAAAATTTTGAAAAATTGAAAAATACAAAAAACTCACTCTTGAAAAAATACATCCTTTTTTTAAAAGACTGCGAAAAATTCACTTTTTTTAAAAATTGTCTCTTTTCATAAAAATTTCGAAAAAGTAACTCTTGAAAAAATTCACCTTTTTTTTTTAAAAGATTGGCCCCTTTTTACAAAATTGCGAAATATTCACTTTTTTTAAAGTTACAAAAAAAGTCTCTCTATAAAAAATTCACCCTTTTTAAAATATTGTTAAACATCCAATTTTTTGAAAATTTTGAAACAAAATTGGCCCTTTTTTACAAAATTGAGAAAAATTGAAATATAGAAAAAAAGTCAGTCACTCTTGAAAAAATACACCCTTTTTTTAAAAGTCTGCAAAAAATCCACTTTTTTGAAAATTTAAAAAATGGCCCTTTTTTGAAAATTTCGAGGAAAACAATCACTTTTATTTTATGAAAAATTTAAATTTTTGTTTACATTTAAGTACTAAAAATTTTTTTTATCTATTAATATATGAATCGGTTTCTCGAAAACAGCTCTAACTATTTCTTTGAAAATCGCCGATTTTAAAGGATTTTTCGGGCCGAGAAATCCATTTGTCAGGGTCTCATCATCGGGTAACTTTAATTTTATTGGTTTTTTCCTTTTTGACATTCAACTATCGATTTTTTATTACGGCCAAAGTAATAGTTCAAAAAATTTAAAAACCCGATACCTGGAGCAAACGACGCATTAGACATCCCGACATTTGCCATAAGTTGTTAAGAAAACCTGGTCAAAACCTTAACAAATTAACCTTTAGTAAATTATAGACTCCAAATTCTATTAGCTATAGGTTGTTTCAAAAGTTTTGTCCGTTTTTATGAGTCTACTTTAAAATGTAATATCTCAGTCAATACTTATTCAATTTAATCAATTTAATCGATAAGTATATACCAAGACACAGTAGAATAAATATTTATTGAGATATGGAGCTACAAAAACGCATGACATTAAAATGGACAAAACTTTTGAAACAACCTAATAAAAATCTAAATATTCTGAGTGATCGCTACTATTATAAGGATAAATTCTACCGAGTTTCAAATTTTTTGAACCATTACTTTGGCAGGAATAAAAAAATTATCTTTCAAACTCAAAAACACCATGTTATTTAGATGGGAAACTTGCATTGCTATTTGGCACAGGTTCAAATTGAGATATAAGACTTGAAACTTGGGGATATTTTTCTTTTTTTCATTTATTTTGAACCATTTAAGCCTCTGAGAGGATAAAAATTCGAAAATACCCAAAATAAAGACCACCCTATTCGAGGTTAAATTATTCAATTGCCTAAAATCGACAACTATACTCTTTGAATTTTTATATTTTGAAGCAAGCTTAATTAAATCTAATTAATTAATTGTTAAATCATTAATTTGTTTTATTTCTAATATTTTATTGATTATTTATTTGTATTGTTGAAGTAAATAAATATAAATCTCACGTTTAGCTACTTTAGCTATTGTTGAAGTAAATAAATATAAATCTCACGTTTAGCTACTTTAGCTATTGTTGAAGTAAATAAATATAAATCTCACGTTTAGTTACTTTAGCTATTGTTGAAGTAAATAAATATAAATCTCACGTTTAGCTACTTTAGCTATTGTTGAAGTAAATAAATATAAAACCTCACGTTTAGCTACTTTAGCTATTGTTGAAGTAAATAAATATAAACTCTCACGTTTAGCTACTTTAGCTATTGTTGAAGTAAATAAATATAAATCTCACGTTTAGCTACTTTAGCTATTGTTGAAGTAAATAAATATAAATCTCACGTTTAGCTACTTTAGCTATTGTTGAAGTAAATAAATATAAATCTCACGTTTAGCTACTTTAGCTATTGTTGAAGTAAATAAATATAAATCTCACGTTTAGCTACTTAAGCTATTGCTGAAGTAAATAAATGTAAAACTCACGTTTAGCTACTTTAGCTATTGTTGAAGTAAATAAATATAAACTCTCACGTTTAGCTACTTCTTTAGCTATTGTTGAAGTAAATAAATATAATCTCCTACGTTTAGCTACTTTTAGCTATTGTTGAAGTAAATAAATATAAAACTCACGTTTAGCTACTTTAGCTATTGTTGAAGTAAATAAATATAAACCTCACGTTTAGCTACTTTAGCTATTGTTGAAGTAAATAAATATAAATCTCACGTTTAGCTACTTTAGCTATTGCTGAAGTAAATAAATATAAATCTCACGTTTAGCTACTTTTAGCTATTGTTGAAGTAAATAAATATAAATCTCACGTTTAGCTACTTTAGCTATTGTTGAAGTAAATAAATATAAATCTCACGTTTAGCTACTTTAGCTATTGTTGAAGTAAATAAATATAACTCTCACGTTTAGCTACTTTAGCTATTGTTGAAGTAAATAAATATAAAACTCACGTTTAGCTACTTTAGCTATTGTTGAAGTAAATAAATATAAATCTCTACGTTTAGCTACTTTAGCTATTGTTGAAGTAAATAAATATAAACTCCATGCTTAGCTACTTTAGCTATTGTTGAAGTAAATAAATATAAATCTCACGTTTAGCTACTTTAGCTATTGTTGAAGTAAATAAATATAAATCTCACGTTTAGCTACTTTAGCTATTGTTGAAGTAAATAAATATAGAATCTCACGTTTAGCTACTTTAGCTATTGTTGAAGTAAATAAATATAAATCTCACGTTTAGCTACTTTAGCTATTGTTGAAGTAAATAAATATAAATCTCACGTTTAGCTACTTTAGCTATTGTTGAAGTAAATAAATATAAATCTCACGTTTAGCTACTTTAGCTATTGTTGAAGTAAATAAATATAAATCTCACGTTTAGCTACTTTAGCTATTGTTGAAGTAAATAAATATAAATCTCACGTTTAGCTACTTTAGCTATTGTTGAAGTAAATAAATATAAATCTCACGTTTAGCTACTTTAGCTATTGTTGAAGTAAATAAATATAAATCTCACGTTTAGCTACTTTAGCTATTGTTGAAGTAAATAAATATAAATCTCACGTTTAGCTACTTTAGCTATTGTTGAAGTAAATAAATATAAATCTCACGTTTAGCTACTTTAGCTATTGTTGAAGTAAATAAATATAAATCTCACGTTTAGCTACTTTAGCTATTGTTGAAGTAAATAAATATAAATCTCACGTTTAGCTACTTTAGCTATTGTTGAAGTAAATAAATATAAATCTCACGTTTAGCTACTTTAGCTATTGTTGAAGTAAATAAATATAAATCTCACGTTTAGCTACTTTAGCTATTGTTGAAGTAAATAAATATAAATCTCACGTTTAGCTACTTTAGCTATTGTTGAAGTAAATAAATATAAATCTCACGTTTAGCTACTTTAGCTATTGTTGAAGTAAATAAATATAAATCTCACGTTTAGCTACTTTAGCTATTGTTGAAGTAAATAAATATAAATCTCACGTTTAGCTACTTTAGCTATTGTTGAAGTAAATAAATATAAATCTCACGTTTAGCTACTTTAGCTCTTTTTTTCTCTTTATAAGTATTTCATTTTCCTTTAAGTAGAAAAACTGTTGATTGATTAATTGTGTTGGTTTGTTTGTTTGTCATTTGAACAACGGATGCCAAGTTTGGTTGTATCAGTGAATCAATCGTTCGAGTTTGTTCCAAGATGCGCTCATTGTGGTCGAAATAATCCATCCATACATCCATATACATCCTGGCTTATTCTAAATTCTATTCTATTCTTTCTCTTCGTGAATTTAAAAGAGGTCAGCTGCTGATGACGTCAACTGACCTCCACTTATCTCTCAGAAAAACAAATTACTTCAATTTTTAAGATACTTTTCATCTAAAATTCAAAATAGAAAAAAAACAATAAATAAATTAATCTTTGAAATCATCATTACTAATTTTTAAAATGTATAGAGAGATACAAATCAATGAGGTTGTCCTCTGTTTGATGCAAACAAACATCTACGAAGGCCATTACATTATTTTATAATTTTAATATTTTAAGATCCCCCAAGGTTCGATTTCAGGTCTAAATCTCAATACACCGAAACAACAGGTGAAATTTTGTTTTGATATTCACACTAGTTATAGAGCTAGAGCGTACACACAATTTGTTAATGTATACTAACAGACATTTTGACAAAACAATTATTATCTGGAAAAATATAATTTTTCCGATGTTCACTTATTAGGGGCTTTTTTGTAGACCAAAACGTCATGGTTTCGCTCAATTTTTTTAATCAAAATAATTTCAGCCGTTGTTTACTGCTAGAGACTAATTTTAATAAGGCTATAAATTTCGTACAAATCACGGATTAGGGTTTTTTTGGGTTCAACAATTAGATCTTCTCAGGGTCTTATTTTCCGGCAAATTTAATTTAATTGTTTTCTTTTCTTAATTAAACTAATTATTATTTACAGGTGAGTGTATCAATAAAAATTTATATTCCGGTAATCTAATTTTAATATATATTAATATTTCTTCTAATCTTATAGTGGGTTTTAAAATTTAAAAAAAAATTTATATCTTAATTATTAAGATATCACTATTTGCGAAAAATCTAAGTCCTTTTATGATAAAAAAAACAACATTTGTTTAGATATTATATAATAAGAGGTTTCACTAGAAGTAAACAAGACATTCATTTGATATTAAGAGATATCCGAGGGGTGAACCGCGATTGGAATTAGGTGTACACCGTTTTTGGAATTACTTTGGAATTCATTAGATAATCTATTGTCTCCACTTGGAAATGAAAGTGGAAGTAGGTGTACACAATTTTAGGTCGCGGTTCACCCCTCTGAGATTTCTAATAGAATAAAATAGATCACTTGAGTATATAATATATTTGGATTAAATAACTAAAAAGTTGTTCATATTTGGATGATTTCGATATATCTTGATTATTAATAAAATATCTTTGGATTAAATAAGAGCTCATTATCAATATATTTATTATAAAGAAATTGTTTTTTCAGTGCACATAGTACTACTTATACCTAACGGAAGAGTTTAATTTATTTATTTTTTAATAATTAAATAGATTATATGTTAGAAGAAGAAGCTTGTGTAGGTATCTCTCTCATCTTATGAACGTTGTAAAGTTGGCATAGCCATCAATCAGTTGATTCATTCATTTCCTTCTCGGAATACTAAGGGAGATTCCATTGTATGTCTGTCTGTCGGTTTCTCAAGCACATGCACCATCATTCCCAAAACGATTAGCAATTCTTCTCAGACAAATAATCCGTTTAGAATTATTATTATTATTATTCATTACCAATGAATTATTTTTAAAATAGAATGCAAAGTAGATGTAATAGTTTTATATACATTATCTTGATTTCAAGTCCATGAATAAAATCAAGTAACTGGCCAGGACTCGGTTATTTTTATTTTTTTTAAATTAAGTATCGTTTATTTAATCAACCACGTGTTTTGTTTTGATTCAACCACAATCATGTTTTTTTTTTACTTCAACCACCTGTTAATAATTAATTTAATTAAAAAACTTATCAAAATATTTATTCCCAAAATTGAGACCTGTGGCTATATAATAAGATAGTACCTGGAGGCACCGAGCGATGCTCGGTAACTTCTTCCTTCAGTTAAAACCTTTATTTTAATATTATTTTTAATTTAAAATTCTGGCTAAAAATGTCGATTTTTGTTTGAGAGCCGTTTTCAAATTAAAAAAAAATGCAAATATATATATATAGTATTCGCCCACTGTACCCCCCCCCCCCCCCCCACCACACACACACACACACATAGAACTTTATTATTTTCAGTTTCGTTTTTTCATTTTTTTTTACAATTTCATATTTTAGTTTCAATAAAATAAAAAAAAATAAAAATAAAATTGTTACAAATCCCGTCGATTTGGCCGCCGTTTTTTGCCTCATTTATTTTTGGAGAATCTTACTCCGATATATATATTTCGGGTGACTAACCCATCTTCAGGAGCAACAGAAAGAACTCAACTTAGCCACCCGAAATATATATCGAGATTAAAGTCTCTCCAAAAATAAATTGTTTTATTTTTTATATCTTAATGTGAAACCTACCAAGTATTTTTTATCCAATAATTTTAAAAAAATGTTTCACCAAGTACCAACACCAAATTCCTAAAAACTACTTACTTACGACTTATGATGGCCAAATCGACCTTGTAACTCGTAAGTAAGTATCAACGAGATCCTATCTCAACTATTTTTGAGAGATATAAGGTGCGAAACTCACTATATGGCTGGCTTAAAGAATACTTTTTTCACTGAACACCTGTTTCAGGCGTTGTTGACCTAAAGCTCAACAACAACCTAGGTGTCTAATTGAAAAAGTATTCTTTAAGCCAAACAAATAGTGAGTTTCGCACCTTTTATATCCTTCAAAAATAGTTGAGATATCATCTCGTTGATACTTGCTTACGACTTACAGATGGCCGAATTGGCCATCGTAAGTCGTAAGTAAGTATTAACGAGATTTAATTGAAAAGTTTTTTGCTTTGCCGAGAGTAGCAGAGCTGTTGATTCACAAAGAGAAACAAAGAGGTTGTCCTCTGCTTGATGCAAATAAACATACACAGTTTTGAATGTGAACCGAAAGGAATGTCTTTATTAGTTTCTAGCCGACCACCAGTGAAGAAGGAACACCAAGTTTTCAATTGACTCCATGAAAAACATTTATAATTGAAGAAAGACTGTTGATGAAGACCAAGTCTTCGAAACTATAGTCTCAAAACGAATAAATAATATATATCATCTCGATATATATGTGTGTATGTTTATTTGGCATCAAGCAGAGGACAACCTCCTTGTTTCTCTTTGCGGTATTAACGAGATGATATCTCAAAATCTATTTTGAGAGATATAAGGTGCGAAACTCACTATTTGTTTGGCTTAAAGAATACTTTTTCAATTAAACACCTGTTTGTTTTTGACCTTTATCTTAACAACGCCTGAAAATTTCAATAAAAGTATTCTTTAAGCCAAACATCAAATAGTGAGTTTCGCACCTTATATCTCTCAAAATAGTTGAGATATGAGATCTCGTTGATAATGAAGGGAAATAAGCTCTAAAACTTAAACTTATCTATAAGTAAGCGAAAGTTTATTATTTTAATTTATAGAATTAGTTTTCTAATATTCGTGTAATTTGTTACGCGCTTTCTGAATTTTATTAAATTTGCTTGTCCTAGAGCAAAAGGATGCTCAAGAGTATGTCTGTCTGTTCTCTCCGACCTCCTTTTTGCCTTTTACTTGAACAATTTGCTTATTAGAGTGGAGAAAGTATTCTCTCTCACGACATCATCTAAGTACACATTATACTCTTTTAATAAGAACATAAGGATGTGGGAAAAAGGATTAGAAAAAAAAGAACACTTTAATAAAACCATTATTTACTGTTAAAGCAATGTTTTGTAGGTATTTGGATTTTTTATTATTATTTTACTGTGAAAACAAGTTTTAATATAATATCCAGTAGCTGTAAACGTTACTCTGTAATTTTTTGCTCTACTTAAAAGTGATATATTGTTTTTGACCTTTATCTTAACAACGGCTGAAAATCTCAATAAAAGCATTCATTAACCCGGCCAATATTTTTAATTTTTAAATTCAGATAAAAAGTTCAATTTTTATTTTCAAACAGTATTAAATAATATTGTAATAAGTTAATTTATTTTTTTAGCTAAGTTATATATAAAAAGCCACTTCAACCACTTTATTTGTAAACACACCTGTTTTGTTATGAATCCACCTGTAATGTTATGATTTAGACACCTGTTAATTAAAAAAAATTCTAATTATAATATAACAATATTTGTTACAACCTATTAGTGGGTTTTACAACCTATTAGTGGGTTTTAAAATTAAAAAACCAATTAATAAATAAAAGATAATTGAAAAAAATATAAACAAACTTTTTTATTGAGATTTTCATCTATAAATAATTACTTTAATTAAGAAAAGATCAATTAAGATGAAATTTGTCGAGGTCCAGACCTAGCCAGATTGTTTTCTCATCCTCAAAACTTGTTAATAGATTTTGTTTCATCAAAATCGGTAGAGCCGTTTTCAAAATAGAACTAAGATACAAACAAATATATATAGGTATATATAAATAAACGTTTTAAACCCACTCTAGCCATACACAGTTTTGAGAATGTAATTCCAATTAAAAATAATATCAAAATTCCTGGAGTTAACCCTTTTAAAACCTGAAGAAGGTGGATTTGTCTGGTTCAAATCGCCGTTTTTTTTTTTGTTTTGGTAACATGATGAAATCTACTTTCTAATAAAATCTTTTATTTTTCGAAATTTATGGTTTTCATTATTCTTGGCCTGCCTTTGCATCAATTCAACATAATAAGTTTTCTATCACTCCGTATTCAATAGAAATCAACTTTTAAATAATTAATTTTCCTAATTTTTAATATATATAATGAAAGCCAGTCCATGAATTATTTAAATTTTATTCAAATTCCGAAGTTTCAGAGGGCTTTTTCTTTCACCTTCTTCAGGATAATATAACAAATCTTCAATACAATACCATGAAGAAGGAGAGAAAAGTCTCCGAAACTGTCGGAATTTGAAAAAAAAAATTACCCAATAACTTATATGGACTTTTTAAAGTTACAAAAAAAAAATTGATAAATTCACCATTTTCTAAAAAAATCCACTTTTTTTGAAAGGTACAAAAGAAAGTCACTATTGAAAAAATTCACCATTTTTAAAAGAATGCGAAAAATCCACTTTTTGAAAATTTTTAAAGAAATTGGCCCTTTTTAAAAAATTCACTTTTTTTGAAGAATTACAAAAATGAAAATATTCACCCTTGAAAAAATCCACCCTTTTAAAAGATTGTAAAAAAAAAAGTCACCCTTTTTATAAAACCTACTTATTTCGCTTACCAGTCCATCTTTTTAAGAAAATAAATAAAATTTAATATATAATAATAATAATAAAAAAAAATAGGGACCGTGCGTTAAACATAGCGACAGCACTACTGCCGAAGGTAGCAGCGCTCTCTTGTGTTTATTTATTCAAATAATTTGGGGCAAATATTGCATTATAGTATAGCCTAGGGGGCTGTCTCTTTGTCTTGGACCGTTTAATAAATCATCCCCCAAAACTTACATTTTCGTCATGCCTGGTTGGCGCTTAAAGTCATGACGCACGGTCCCTATTAATTAATAAAAGGAAATTGAAAAAAAATTATTATAAGCCCTGACATGTAAACGTTACTCTGTAATTTTTTGCTCTACTTAAAAGTGATATATTGTTTTTGACCTTTATCTTAACAACGGCTGAAAATCTCAATAAAAGCATTCATTAACCCGGCCAATATTTTTAATTTTTAAATTCAGATAAAAAGTTCAATTTTTATTTTCAAACAGTATTAAATAATATTGTAATAAGTTAATTTATTTTTTTAGCTAAGTTATATATAAAAAGCCACTTCAACCACTTTATTTGTAAACACACCTGTTTTGTTATGAATCCACCTGTAATGTTATGATTTAGACACCTGTTAATTAAAAAAATTCTAATTATAATATAACAATATTTGTTACAACCTATTAGTGGGTTTTACAACCTATTAGTGGGTTTTAAAATTAAAAAACCAATTAATAAATAAAAGATAATTGAAAAAAATATAAACAAACTTTTTTATTGAGATTCATCTATAAATAATTACTTTAATTAAGAAAAGATCAATTAAGATTAAATTTGTTGAGGTCCAGACCTAGGCAGATTGCTTTCCCATCCTCAAAACTTGTTAATAGATTTTGTTTCATCAAAATCGGTAGAGCCGTTTTCAAAATAGAACTAAGATACAAACAAATATATATAGGTATATATAAATAAACGTTTTAAACCCACTCTAGCCATACACAGTTTTGAGAATGTAATTCCAATTAAAAATAATATCAAAATTCCTGGAGTTAACCCTTTTAAAACCTGAAGAAGGTGGATTTGTCTGGTTCAAATCGTCGTTTTTTTTTTGTTTTGGTAACATGATGAAATCTACTTTCTAATAAAATCTTTTATTTTTCGAAATTTATGGTTTTCATTATTCTTGGCCTGCCTTTGCATCAATTCAACATAATAAGTTTTCTATCACTCCGTATTCAATAGAAATCAACTTTTAAATAATTAATTTTCCTAATTTTAATATATATAATGAAAGCCAGTCCATGAATTATTTAAATTTTATTCAAATTCCGAAGTTTCAGAGGCTTTTTCTTTCCTTCTTCAGGATAATATAACAACTAATACAATACCATGAAGAAGGAGAGAAAAGTCTCCGAAACGTCGGAATTTGAAAAAAAAAATTAAATAATTTATGGACTTTTTAAAGTTACAAAAAAAAAATTGATAAATTCACCATTTTTAAAAAAATCCACTTTTTTGAAAGGTACAAAAAAAGTCACTATTGAAAAAATTCACCATTTTTAAAAGAATGCGAAAAATCCACTTTTTTGAAAATTTTTAAAGAAATTGGCCCTTTTTAAAAAATTCACTTTTTTTGAAAATTACAAAAATGAAAATATTCACCCTTGAAAAAATCCACCCTTTTTAAAAGATTGTAAAAAAAAAAGTCACCCTTTTTATAAAACCTACTTATTTCGCTTACCAGTCCATCTTTTTAAGAAAATAAATAAAATTTAATATATAATAATAATAATAAAAAAAAATAGGGACCGTGCGTTAAACATAGCGACAGCACTACTGCCGAAGGTAGCGCTCTCTTGTGTTTATTTATTCAAATAATTTGGGGCAAATATTGCATTATAGTATAGCCTAGGGGCTGTCTCTTTGTCTTGGACCTTTAATAAATCATCCCCCAAAACTTACATTTTCGTCGCCAGTTGGCGCTAAAATCGTCCCTATTAATTAATAAAAGGAAATTGAAAAAAATCGAATTATCGACCCAAAAAAAAAACCCTAGTGCGTGACGATTTTCAACGAAATTGTCGAGCCGTTTTCGAGAAACTAATTCTATATAAAAATACAATCATTGCTCATTCAATAGTATAAGATAAATGATTCAATATAATAATAGAATTCATAGTAATCGAAAACGTTGAAGAATTTCCCAATTCTCTCACGAAATATGACGTTTCTCTCTCTATGACTGAGCGTGTATACGTTTTGTTCTTAAGAATTTGACATGAATTAGTTGGAATTTCATTATACAATATGTATATAGTAATCCTTTGATTCATTCATGTTCTCTGGCACGTTACAAAATAAATAAAATAATATGTTCATCATCCTCTTTTTTTTTTTTTTAATATGTTATGCGTCATTTCCTTTATACGGCCTCTGAATCCTTTTCTTACCTTCTGACACACACACACACAATTAAAATTTTTATGTATATCTAATATTAAATTTTTATTAAACTTAAATTAGGTTGGAGTTGGTGGTGTTTCACAAGGAGAAAAATTAAAATACAAAGATTTTTTTAGTTTACTCTATATATTTCGAGCTCTTAACTCATCGTCAGGAGAACATTGACTAAAGATAAACATGATATTTTGAACAGAATTTATTTTAATTTTAATATGATGGACAGTTATTTATGACATAGTGTAAATATGAAAGAACTTATCAGAAGGAATGGAATGGCTTTAGAAAGCCGACTGACCAGATGTAGAGACAAAGGCTGGGACAAAGAAAAGATATTTATATTTGAAAGTTGCCGAAAATTATGCATGTGTAATAAAGAAAGGCAATAAACTAGTCAACTCCCTTAATAAAATCCAAGCCAATAATTCATACAAATTAATCTCTTTCGACGTCAAAAACCTTTTCCCATCTATCCCCATCACAGATCTAAAAAATATTATTGTTAACTTTTTAAACTCAAACATACCAGACTCCAAAAAGAGATCCGATATCTTGAAATTAATTGACCTTTGTATAGACCAAAATTACTTTTTATTTAACAACACCATTTACAGGCAAATTAATGGACTTCCTATGGGTAGTCCTCTTAGTCCCCTACTAGCTGAAATATATATGTCCCACTTTGAAGATACTATTTTAAATCGTGAAAATAAGTTTTTTGAACGTATCAAGTTTTGGAAACGATATGTAGACGATATTTTAGTAGTTTGGTCCGGATCTGTGAGACAATTAAATGCATTTAATGAAAAACTAAATTCAATCAACCCCAAAATTCAATTTACAACAGAAATAGGCAATAAGTCAATTCCTTTCTTAGATCTTCGGATTTCCATAATCAACAACCACTTTGAATATCAAATCTACCGAAAACCTACTTTCACAGACACTATAATTCCCTATGATTCTAACCACCCCCTCAACACTAAATTATCTGTTTTCTACTCAATGTTCAATAGATTAGAAAACATTCCTTTAACCTTAGAACACTATAACCATGAATTAGCTATCATCCAAAAAATAAGCGATAATAACAATTACCCCCGACACTTGATCGACAATATTCAGAAAAAGGTAATTTATAAAATAACAGCCCCCCGTTTATATTCCATCATCCCAACAAAAGAAAAAAACTTTAAAAAACTTTATTTCCATTCTCCACTCAGCTACCCTATAGCTAATATGTTTCGCAAACTTAATATCACCCCCGCATTCTATAACAGAAACAACCTTTCATCCATATTGGTTAACAATAAAATCGATATAATAAAACCAACAACAATGAGTGGTGTATATAAATTGCAATGTAATGACTGTCAATCATTTTATATCGGGCAAACGGGCAGATCTTTCAATCAACGCCACGTTGAACATATGAGATCTCTTCGCAATCTACAGGTGAATAGTTTGAACCCAAATGCCCCCCTCTTAGTTATACCTCGGCTTTTGCAGATCATTTGTTTGACCACAACCATTCACCTTCATCGACCAACCCCCTCCCTTTACATTTTATTCCAAAAAGTAGGAAATTGGATTTATTGGAGTCAGCTGAAATTAAAAAGGCCATACACCTTAATCAAAACATCTTGAACAATCAAACAGACATCAAAACTTCACCAATAATTGACATCTTAATCAATGATATTTAATTTGAATTGGAGTGCGATGAGGGTGTATGGTGGGTTTATTTTTAATTTTATTTATTTTTTTAAATAGAAAATGAGAGATTAAATTTTCTCTATGCACCCTCATTGCATTCTATAGTTTATTGCCTTTCTTTATTACACATACATAATTTTCGGCAACTTTCAAATATAAATATCTTTTCTTTGTCCCAGCCCTTTGTCCCTACATCTGGTCAGTCGGCTTTCTAAAGCCATTCCATTCTTCTGATAATTCTTTCATATTTACACTATGTCATAAATAACTGTCCATCATATTAAAATTAAAATAAATTCTGTTCAAAATATCATGTTATCTTTAGTCAATGTTCTCCTGACGATGAGTTAAGAGCTCGAAATATATAGAGTAAACTAAAAAAATCTTTGTATTTTAATTTTTCTCCTTGTGAAACGCCACCAACTCCAACCTAATTTAATTTTAACAATGTTTCACTATAAACCAACACCGCGTTCCCTAAATTTTTTATTTTATTAAACTGTTAATGCTCTAAATAATTTGATTGCGCTTAATTTAATGGCATTCGGAAGAGAAATTAAATGTTATATATCACAACGATAAACGGTGAACAGGGGATAGGCCAATTTATGACGGCCCTGAGCATAAATTTTTTTTAAATAAAAGTCGAAGTTTTCGAGTTATAGGCATTTTTTTTTTTTGAAAATTGTGAAAATCGCTACCCTGTATTAAATATCGAGACGCTGTGGCTACAAATTTATATATTTAATTATTCTAATTTTTAAATAAATTTTAATTTTCTCATTAATATATCAAAGAATAATTGATACGTCAACAAGAATTATTTTGACCGCGCTGATTTGAAAAAATATTTTTATCTCGCGAGACTACTGCGGATTACGCTATTGGAGTCTGCGGAGTATTAAGTCTGGACCAAGGCAGATCGAATATATAACATCTGAGATTTCAAATTCACTCGGTGATCCATCCGAATGTCTAGCGGGCTATACGCGAAATGACGTTGGATTGTAGCTAAGTGGATCACATCTTTTTCTCTCTTGGTCCAGACTTAATACTCCGCAGACTCCAATAGCGTAATCCGCAGTAGTCTCGCGAGATAAAAATATCTTTTTTTCAAATCAGCGCGGTCAAAATAATTCTTGTTGACGTGTCAATTATTCTTTGATATATTAATGAGAAAATTAAAATTTATTTAATATCATTATTTCAAGTTAGAAATATAAATATAAGTTCAAATATTATTTTCACTCAATATTTGACAAAAATTCCCTACATTGGATTCGCGATTGAATCAAATGTAGAAAACCTTCAGTTATTCTAATTTTTGTTACGTAATCCTGAATAACCTTGCTATTGACCAGAATTCAAAATAAAACCATAAGTATTATACTTTTGGAGAAAAAAAAATATTTTTGCCCGGACTTATGTTTTAAAAATTTTGATCAGCTAACTTTGAATCATCTTTAATGTAAAAAAAGCCTAGTAAACCAGCTTGGCAAGTTATTTAAAAAATTGGCCCATTTAGTCAAGATTTCAAAATAGTACAGCACTTTGTAGTTACTTCTTTAGAATAAAAAATATTTGTATTTTTGTAGCAAAATTAGCTAATTTAAAATCATATTTTGATAGTGTTTATTTAATTAATATGTTAATCAATTATGTCGCATCTTAATTGATCTAATCTTTGGCTATTATAGAAATTAATCTACTCTTATAAACGAGCAAAAATTGTTTATATATGTATATGTATATATATTTGTATCTTAGTTCTATTTTGAAAACGGCTCTACCGATTTTGATGAAACAAATTCTATTAACAAGTTTTGAGGATGAGAAAGCGATCTGGCTAGGTCTGGACCTCGACAAATTTAATCTTAATTGATCTTTTTCTTAATTAAAGTAATTATTTATAGATGAAAATCTCAATAAAAAAGTTTGTTTACATTTTTTTCAATTATCTTTTATTTATTAATTGGTTTTTTAATTTTAAAACCCACTAATAGGTTATAACAAATATTATTATATTATATTAAAATTAAGCAATTTATATTGATGGACGGATGAGATGAGATTGATGGAGGGATAAATGATCCAATCGACTTGATTGGGGAATAATGGAATTAAAATAATTATCGGAAAAGAGGTTTTTTTATCTAATTAGATTTTTCCTCTTATTAAAAACAAGGACTAAATATGAATAAGGACACTCGATGGTGGAGAAGCAATCTCCGAAATCGAAGCTAAAATACAAGGTATACATTAATTAATGTAAAATAATTGGTTTAATTTTTTTTTTTTCCTTTGGCCTTGGTGGACACCATTTGGCCATATTTGGTTTAATAAAATTTATAAAAAAAAAAAAAAAAAAAATTTTGATTATAAATGCGAGTATTAAACTTCACAAAGAATTAATAAGAAATGTGATTATATATTAGAATTTGTCAATTTAATTGATTATTATACAAATTCCGATAAATTGTTATTTAATTAAAAAAATCATTTTCGGATTTTTTTAAGAAAATAAAGTTTTACTTTTCAAGAAATTTTAATTTATTCTAATAGTATATTTTATAGAGAGCTCGAATATAATATTTATTTTTATATCTCTCCTAAAAATTAAATTTATTAACTCTTCCAAAAATGGTGAAGTGAAGAAAGGATCCCCCTTACCTCTCATTTTCGGATTTTTTTAAGAAAATAAAGTTTTACTTTTCAAGAAATTTTAATTTATTCTAATAGTATATTTTATAGAGAGCTCGTATATAATATCTATTTTTATATCTCTCCTAAAAATTAAATTTATTAACTCTTCCAAAAATGGTGAAGTGAAGAAAGGATCCCCCTTACCTCTCATTTTCGGATTTTTTTTAAGAAAATAAAGTTTTAATTTTCAAGAAATTTAATTTATTCTAATAGTATATTTTATAGAGAGTTCGTATATAATATTTATTTTTATTTCTCACATAAAAATTAAATTTAGGAACCCTTCCAAAAATGGTGAAGTGATACAAAGGGTCCCTCCTTACCTCTCATTTTCGGATTTTTTTAAGAAAATAAAGTTTTAATTTTCAAGAAATTTTAATTTTTTCTAATAGTATATTATATACAGAGCTCGAATATAATATTTATTTTTATATCTCTACTAAAAATAAAATTTATGAACCACTCAAAAATCCTGAAATGATAGAAAGGGTCTCTACTTATCTCTCATTTTCGAATTTTTTTTAAGAAAATAAAGTTTTACTTTTCAAAAAATTTAATTTATTTTAATAGTATATTTTATAGCGAGCTCGAATATAATATTTATTTTTATATCTCTCCTAAAATTTAAATTTATGAACCACATGAAAAATCCTGAAGTGATAGAAAGAGTAGCTCCTTACCTCTCATTTTTCTCTGGAATATTTTTATGAACTCTATCAAAGAGAAATTTCTTGCTTCTAGTGCTGTAATGGTTACAGATAGATTGTTAAAATTACACTTTATATATACTTACTAAATCAGCCTCAAGAGTAATGGAAGTTAAAGCATTTTTATCCTCCCTTTTATATATAATGCATAATCTTCATTGATTGTTTCAATGACCTAAAATAATAAATAAATAGAATTACAGAACAATATTTAAAAAATAAATTTCAAATATACCTTTTGAATTTCATCCAAATGGTCAGCATAATATATAGCTACTTTGATTCAGGTTCCCCACCTTGTTAAAATAGGCTTAGGTGGAAGGGGTTTTCTTTGAAGGAGCTTTAAAAAATACTTTTTTAATTTAAGAAATTACTTAACACGAATATGTTCTGACATTCTATGAATAGCGTGTACAAGACACGTTACATGTATCATTTTAGTGAAAAATGCTTTTAAAAGTTCCCCAGCTTTCAACATATAATATGCGGCACTGTCTATCAGTAATAGCAAACATTTTTCATCATTATTTTCTGCAGGCCACAAGATACCTGTATAAGTATAATGCAAATTCCCATTAAGAAAAGGACAATACATAATATTTTTAGGAGACAAAGAAATTGAAACTTACTTATTACTTTACGAATAGCTCTAGCAAATGTTGAGCTATTTGTTGCTTCAAGTTCGGAGCAGGCTATTAAATTAGGTCCATTCGGCTCATTTATGTAAAATTTTCCTGCTCGATATAAATATTTTTTTCGGAAGATTTTCTTAATAATTGAAAAAAACTTTTAAATTTAGAAAATGTATAGATCGTAAAAAATGGAAATTGCCAATTTTAGTTCAAATAGGCACTAAAAAAGGAATTTATAAATGAAATAGGCACTAAGATTCAGAATATCCTCCCTAAAGCCCTCTTTACGAGAAACACGCGGTTTTCGAACGCTCAGCACCCCTTCGCTGTCAAATTGGATAAAAAGCGAACAAGCGCTTTCGCCAATTCTTTTATCCCTATGACCTCCAGAGACTGGAACTCGGTCCCTGCCGCCATCTTTCTAGCGACTTTATAACCTTCAGCTGTTTTAGAGCCGTATTCACAGATACCTTCAACCCCCATCCAGCCAATAAAATTCCCTCTTCTTCTTCTTTTTCACGATGGAGGGGCCAACCTAGGCCCTTAGGGGGTGCACTTTTTGGTGTAACTCCTTCTCTCTTCATTTTCATTAAAAAAAAAACATTAAAAAAAGACATTAACAGATGCCTGTTATTTTTATTTAGAATTTCATGAAACGCATACCATAGATATCATATTGGCCTTGAATTTTAAGCCATAAATAAAAAAAGGCAAATAGGGTGAAATCCGAGCCCTAACCATTACTTTTAGCTTTAGATAGGGATTTCTTCATATTAATAAATATGAATAAAAATCAGTCTTCGACGCTAAGGATTACTGACCAAAAAAATAGAAAATAAAACTCTTTTCTCTATCTTGAAAAATATTAAAGAAAGTAACTTCAGTAAAATATTAAATGATAAATTGAATTCGCATATTGAATCGGCAACAGCGTCAATGTCACAATGGTTGATGCACTCTTTTCAACATTCCAATAATTAGAATGATAAAAAAGAATGACTAACTGAATAAATTTCACAGTAAATGAAATGAGTCCTTGTTCGAACAATAACATTTGTATTTTACTATCTGCCTCATTATTTCAGTCTACTGGTGAAGGTCTTTGCAATTAATAGATAATAATAAATTTAATTTGTTGTTCTACTTTAATATCCATACCGGCTACCGAGGGGTGAACCGAGAACTAAAATCGTGTACACCTACTTCCACCTCCACTTTCATTTCCAAGTAGAACACAATAGATGACAATAGATTATCTAATGAATTCCAAAATAATTCCACATAATTCCAAAGACGGTGTACACCTAATTCCAATCGCGGTTCACCCCTCGCCGGCTACCCAGTTTTTCTATTAAATGGAAATGTTGAAGATATTTTTGACCACTCTAAAACTTTGATTTTAATATTTTATTTATTTAATTCTCATCGTTTTCTCGTTCTGCTTGCGTCCAAGTTTAGAGACTGTCTTTTTTTTACATTATCCAATGCGAAGCATGGGCAAAGCATTGTAATCGGTCTCGCAGCAAGCGCGACTTCAAAGGGTCCTCAGGTAAAGACTACGGAACTCATGGTCTTAATTAAAGTCACAAATTGTAGTATTCAATTAGTTTGAATTATAGCACGTGACGGTTTTGCCAAAAATTACATCGGGTCTCGTTCAGGAGCCAAAAGGTGCCATTTTTCATTGTGTGCGTGCGGATGTATGTATGTATCAGTGGCGTGCGGTCGATGGATGCTGTGGATGCGGCGCATCCATTAAATTTCAAACACTTAGAATATTCTTTTTTATAAATATATAAGGTCGACTTCAAAATTTCAGAAAGATGTTTAAATTTTCAAATTATTATCCGTATTTCAAATAATTATTTCTATAAAAATTATATTTTGTTTTTGAAAAGTATATTAGTTCTTGAAATGAAAATTGTTGCATAGTTTCAAGGGACAATTAAAATGAACTATTTTTCCCAAAAGGCCGCGGATAGAAGGTTTGAAGTTCCTGCTTGGTATATCTTCAAGTTCAAGCATGTCAAAGACGAAGTCCAGACGAGTTTTAGTCGAATAAAAATTGTTCACGTTGAGGAACTATTAATATTACAAAAAAGGAATAAATAAAGATGATTCGAGAATTTGTGGACTAATTAATTTCTAGAGATCAGATTAATATATAAGATCGGAAAAAACTTAAGAGTGCTATAGACAAGTCATAGCTTGCTTATAGCAATAGAATTAGAAGAAATTGAAGATTTTCTCATGGGACAGGCAGATTCATTGGAGAAGATTGTCGATTTCCATATCAGGGACTGTGGAGGCTTAATTTCTGACGCCTACCCCTCACTCATACAAAGCAGTATTCGTTTGAGGCGAAGGTCCTAAAATATATTTTAAAAAAATCTAATGTTAAATTTGAAAAATAAACGAAAATGATGCCGTTTTCGATGAAATTTTCAAAAAAAACGAAGAAATAAAATTTCAAAAAATGAAGGGTTCTTTTTTTAACAGCATCCTAATTGAAAAGGCACCAACCGCCATTGATATGTATGTATGTGGTCGTTTATTTCGTCCATGATTTTTTCCACACCGTTACATCGATTGAAATGAAATTGAAAAGCTTCCATTATTTTAACAAAATGAAGGGCTGATTAGTTTTTGGTACATATCGGCCCAGAAACATTAGTACTTTTTTAGTTTTTTCTAAATATCTAGAAAATTACTTAACCAATTTTGATGAAATTTAATATTCTAATTAAGTACCATGGGACGCACAAAAAAGGTGAAATAAAACATTTAGTAAAATTATATTTTAATGTACTTTTCCCTAGAGTAAGATAGTACTTTTTAAAATTCTTTTAAAATTTAATCATTTGATCGGTTTAATATAGCTTATTTAAGCTTAAGTAAGAATGCGTAGGCTTCTGCTAAAAATTTGGGAGGAAATTTTAGAAGTAACCATAGCAACTGCGTTGTTTTCTTATCCGAAACCTTTTGCTGGGGACATAAAGGAATCGACTTAAAATCAAAAATATCGATTGATTCTCATCTAATACTTGAGTTATAACCATTATACATTGGATTTTAATGTTTCAGTTATTATTAGTAACCATGCTGAAGACATAAAGGAATCGACTAAGGAGGTTCTTTCGCGACAATCCACACATAAAGTTTTAGCCTCGTAATCACTCTATAAATATGAACGGTGAAAAATTTTAGGTTGCGTCAAGGGCAGGGCACATGGGACGAAAGAAGTAACGGCAACGACAAACCCTTTCTTATGGCAAACTAACTGTAATTAAATATATTTCATATGTTTAATCAAGAATTATGTTCTTTTTTAATTTCTTGAAGTATCTTTTTAGTCCAATTAAATTGTTGTCTAAAGGGCCCTCTCGGAAAGTTTTGGGGGTAGTTTTGATTTTTTGATCCTATATGTTTTTTGGTGTGCTGAATCCGAATCTGAGGTTTGCTAACAAAATTTCGTGACGGAACATTGTCAAAAATGCAAAAAAAAAGGTAAAAAATCTCATTTTTGGCGTTTTTTGCTTATAACTCGAAAACTATCAACTTTTCGTAAATAACCTTCCTTTTCAAAATGAAAGTTCATAAAATTTCCTACAAAGAATATGATCCGAATCCTCAAAAGTGTCATGGAATCTATAAATCTAAGAGTTTTCAACAAAATTTCCTAGAGCAATGTTTTTCAACCTTTGTCATGACGCGACCCCCTTAGTATGAAAAAAATTTTCGCGACCCCCTACCCCCCGCTGTTTGTAACCTGTATTTTATTATGTTACAAATATCAAATCCGTACAACATTTTTATTAATTTTTATAATTAGGTATCGGCTAAATACACAATTAAGTACCTATAACAACATATTTTTACATCGATTACATCGCCAAACGCCTCCATGGAAAAGCGATACGACAATAGTAGATTAATAACAAATGTACTCTAATTAACATTTTCCTTAATGAAAAGATATTTTTAAACTTTGTTTTTTTTTCTTTTTTACTAAGGCTTCGCCACCATAGAGTCATCGCGACTCCCCAGGGGGCCGCGACCCACGAGTTGAAAAACACAAAACACTGTCCTAGAGAATGAGACAAGTAATCAAGTTTCTAGGATGAGTGGTTTTCATTTTATGAAGGAAAAAACTGGGATTTTTTGCAAAAAATTGTAGTTTTTTAAAAATTCAACCTCATGGTCAAAATGGAAAGAAATCCAAAAAATTGTGAGTTTTTGGGATATGCGGAAACAAAAAAATCTGCCGAACGAACCTAAATAATGAAATTTGTGGGAAACTTTATGAACTTTCATTTTGAATAGAAAGGTTATTTACGAAAAGTTGATAGTTTAGGAGTTATAATCAAAAAACCACTAAAAAATGAGATTTTTTATAATTTTTTGCATTTTTGAAAATTTTCTGTGACGAAATTTTGTTAACAAGCCTCAGATTCGGATTCAGCACACCAAAAAACATAAAGGGTCGAAGATTTACAAGTACCCCAAAACTTTCCGGGTAAAAACACAATTAACTGGACTATTTATTTTAATAAAAAAAATTCCCGCTAAATATTTTGTATTGTGGATTGACCCCCCCCCCCCCCCCCATGAAAATTTTCTTGCTACACCACTGCCTATTCGCTTCTGGTATCTGGATACAAATTTTAAAATTTTAAGAAAATCAATGCTTTAACGCTTGATAACAAGGCTCCAATTGGGTCGCTATAATGTTGCTTCAACGCCAGATCAACTTATACAGATTAAAAAAATATATTCATTGATCTATTCTCGGGTAGGAAAAATTGTTTAAAAATCCATATGAAAAGTAACGATGATTCTTGAAATGAAAGTCGATTCTACTGTTGCTTGCTGATTTCTTTCATTTCACCTAATCGACAAAATTTGTGTTCACAAAAAAGTCCATGAAACTTAAATTGGCGGGAAGGAAAGTACACTCCTGTTCGCAGAGACGTAGCCACGGGGGGAGTGCGGGGTTTGGGTGTTATAACACCTCCCTCTTCCCCAAAGGCAGGGTTCATGGAATGACTAACGGCAACGACAAACCCTTTCTTATGGCAAACTAACCGTAATTAAAAATATTTCACATCTTTAATCAAGTATTATGTTCTTTTGTAATTTCTTGAAGTACCTTTTTAGTCCCTTTAAATTGTTGTCTAAAGGGCCCCTCTCGGGAAAGTTTTGGGGGTAATCCGAATCTGAAATTTGATAACAAAATTTCGTGATGGAACATTGTCAAAAATTCAAAAAAAATCTCCTTTTTTGGCGTTTTTTAGCTTATAACTCGAAAACTATCAACTTTTCATTAATAAACTTCCTTTTCAAAATGAAAATTCATAAAGTTTCCTACAAATGATATGATCCGAATTCCTCAAAAGTGTCATGGAATCTATAAATCTAAGAGATTTATCAAAAAAGTGGTTCAACTAAACGTTTAAGTCATAGAAAATTTCCTAGAGAAGGAGTCTAGGATGAGTGGTTTTCATTTTATGAAAAGAAAAACAGTGATAATTTGCAAAAAATTGTAGTTTTTCAAAAATTCAACCTCATTGCGGCACGGATTACAATTATCCATTTAAGATGAAATTTTGTTTGAATTGTATCAAACTTAATCTAGATTAAAAATCTATAGTGGTCTTTCATGGTAAAATGGGAAAAAATCCAAAAACAACTTAGCTATTCTATCCATCGAACATTTCATTACTCGAAATTTAAACTTTTGTGTTATCATAAACACTTTTGCTTAACAGAAAGCCCGAAAAAGGAATTTTAATCATTAAAATTTTGACTAAAAATAAAATTGATATTTCATTCCAATACGCTATTTAAATTAAAAGTTACTAGAAAATCAACGAAAAATGCAACAATAATTATAATAGAATTTGTACGTACTTTACCTAGTGATTTATTAAAAGAAACTACATCGTTGGTTTAGTTTCTTTACATTGAGGCAGGGCCCTCGGATTAATTTGCCACCGGCCTCTAACGTAATAGTTACGCTATACTGCCAAAAGAATTATTTTATATGAGAAAGAAATCGATATTATTTTATCATTTAAAAATGACGTTTTCTTTATTTTTGAACCAGAAGTTTTAAAGCTAGAAAGCTAAAAATCTAATTAGCTCTCTGTATTGGAAATACAAATATTTTAGCACAAGAACGAACTTTGTACTTAAATTATCGTATCTGAATACAGACACACAGACAAAATGATTTAATACTAAGCTGATAGAAGTAAAAATCGGTTCGCCTAAAACGCGCTTCTTAAACTTTTTATATAACGACCTAATTTTGATTGGGAAAATTTTTGATACCCCAGATTATAGGTAAGTATAGTTATATAGAAAAACTAACATTTTTACTAGTTAATCATAAAGAAATTTACGATATTTTAAACCAATCTTTTTTAAACATATCTATTATACAGGGAAGCCCCACCAGAGTTTCATAAAAAAGTTATTTCAATGAAATTATATTTATTCATCTATATATGAAATACTCATTCAAATAATAGTATAATTTTAATGAAAATGAAATTCTTTCAAAATCGACTAACTGATGATAAGGGGGAATGATATGTAAAAAAAATTTGGCGGTTTTTGCTTATAACTCGAAAACTATCAACATTTTGTAAATAACTTTCCTATTCATAAAAATTTTTAAGAAAAAAATAAAAACCGACTTCAAAAAATTAAGTCCAACAAATATAAAAATACACTAAAAGGTATAAAATAATTATTATCTTATTTAGTTACAACTAAACGACGAAATATTAACACGAAATTACTTTTTAAAGTCGGTGCCAAACAAACTATACCTATAAGCGAGCGTACCCGCCAAACGTACTAAGTAAGATCCGTCGAGTGCGATTCATAAAAGGTATATGTTTGGCACCAACTTCAAAAAGTAATTTCGTGTTAATATTTCGTCGTTTAGTTGTAACTAAATAAGATAATAATTATTTTATACCTTTTAGTGTATTTTTATATTTGTTGGACTTAATTTTTGAAGTCGGTTTTATTTTTTTCTTAAAAATTTTTATTTTTCTCTTTTAGTGATGTTATTAATAGTGATTATATCATCAGAACTTGACCAAATTAATATGACACCATCCCTAAGACACCCCCTTTCGGATAAAAAAAGAACCATCGAAATCGGTTCATAAACAAAGAGGTTAGGTCTAAACAAACCTAAACAAACCTAATAAAAAAGGTCTAATACCTATGAAAAAAAATCGAAAAAAAATGGGACCAATCGGAAGCTAGACTGGACCCAATGCAAAAAAAAATTTCAAAATCGGTTGACAATTGGCGGAGATATGAGGTAACATAGGCACAAAAAAAAAAAAAAAAAAAAAAAAAAAAAAAAATTCAATCGAATAGAGAACCTCCTCCTTTTTTGAAGTCGGTTAAAAATGAAAGTAATAAAGTTTCATACAAATTTCATCATTTAGGTTTTTCTCCTACCAACCGTTCGGGCTCAAGCGCTAGTTCAAAATTGGAGTATTTTTTCTGTTTTGGCAAATCCCATGTGTAATCTTTCTTGTTTTTGAATTTCTTAAATAAGTAATGAAAAGATTTAAGTATCTTTTTTGAGTTTCTTTTTTGAAGAAAAGATGGAATTTTTTCAAAAATCAACCCAGGTTAGGTTAATAACCATTATAAAATTAAGAAGTGAATTTAATTTTATTTAGGAACGAATGAGAGATTTTAGTAGAAATATTTTTACATTGCATATCAGAGGGCTTTGTCCCTCGGAATCGAACCCAAGCGTTAGCTAGCTTGCCGGGCCGTTAGTCAAACCCTTAAGACGAATCTCTCTCCGAAATGCAACATATATAATAAATACAGAAACAGATTTTTCACTCCTTTCAACTCGAAGGGCAAAACAAAAAATCAGGCTAAACTTGAAAAATTCATCCTTCATCAAAAAAAGATACTTAAATCTTTTCATTAATTATTTAAAAAAGGGACCCCACACTGAAAACTTTTTTTCAGTTTAGCCTGATTTTTTGGTTTCCCTTCGAGTTGAAAGGAGTGAAAAATCTGTTGCTGTATTTCTTATATATATTGCATATCGGAGACAGATTCGTCTTAAGGGTTTGGCTAACGGCCCGGCAAGCTAGTTAGAGCTTGGGTTCGATTCACGAGGGGACGAAGCCCTCTGATATGCAATGTAAAATTATTTCTACTAAAATCTTTCATTCGTTCCTTAAATAAAATTAAATTCACTTCTTTATTCATAAATAAGTTTTTATCAATTTTAATTTTGAAAATGCTCGCTCGGAACTAGCCTTAGTCACAGAAATGGTTACAAATAACAGAAATGCAGTCCACACTTCAGGAAAGCTTGAAGACATAAAATGATTATGATTAATAAATCAACAAGTTCTCTTATAGAAGATGACTTTTCCATTTCGTGTTTAAAAGTGGATCGAAAACTGAGAATTTCCTTGACAAACGAGACACGAATTTTGTAATAATAAATATTAGGATTTCTCTCGGACCGGGGTCCCCCTGAGGCCGGGAGCCCGTGCCAATTTGCCCAACATGCTACTTTGCCCAACATGCTACTTTGCCCAACATGCAACTATTGTTACGGCACTGTCTTTTGGTCTGTTATATCGAGAGGATGTGTCGCCATCACAGACACATTATTTGTTAGTGATTCATAAAGTTCATTCACTCTACAATATTGGAATATTTTTTTACGTATTAAAATTTAATATATTTAAATATACGATAATTTATATATAAAATTAATAAAATAAATATAATAAATAAATAAAATAAATAAATAAAATAATTAATAATAAGATTATATTAGAATAAATTCAAACAGCGCTGGGCCTGGCAAACCTACGGGTCCTCCAAATTAAATATTTTTTTCTGAGAAAAGTAGAGATTATTTTACAAAAAAAGCGGTTTTAGATAAATTGTTCCCCTTAGTATAATATTAAGGTGAACATTTTTTAATTGTAAAGCGCAAAAGTAAGTTTTGCACAAGGGCCACGAAATAGCTTGGCGCGGCCCTGGGAGAGACACAAGCATGAATAAACATATTTGACTAAATAGTAAATCTTCTCTAAAAAAAAATTATTTCCCTTTCTTTATTTAATAACATTCGACTAATGTGAGAGCCCTCAATATTTTAATTAATAGAAATTTTATTAAATATTTTTTGTTTTGAATCGTATGGTCGACAATTCCACTTCGGCCGGCTTATTTATTTTTTTGTAATTAGACTAAGAGATGAATTTTCATTTCATTCTATTTATTCTTAGGCTCAAATGGTATGCCAATTTTTTTTAATGTGAAATAAAGTCTATATTCTATATATTACTAATAATTATACTATATACCAGGGGTGGCCACTAACCTTAACTTTGGGAGCCGCAAATTTATAAAACTGTTTCAAAGCGAGTCACATTGTTTGGAGATTAATTAATGGTTTATTAAAAAAATACACATTTTTATTTTATAAAATGAAGGTTTGAGTGTTCTCAAATCATTAAATCTGTCATTTATTTCTTCAGCAAGACCAGCTATTTTGCACAAATAATCTTCTGTTTTCATCTGAACATCAGGGTGGCTTTCAATAATTTTCTTCAATCATTTGAAGTGGGCGAATTTCTTAGCTTCAAAGTCTTTTCGAAAGAACATTAATTTGCTATGAAAGCTAAATACACTCTGCGTTAAATCAGAAATAAGTTTTTCTCTTCCATGCAATGGTATGTTTAGCGTTTGTAAATGCTGAACAACATCGGTAAAAAAAGCCAAATCTAACAACCATTGGGGGTCATCAAGTTCAGGGAAAAATTTTCTTTTTCTTACATAAACTGTTTAATTGGATCAAGTAATTGAAAAAATCTGCAAAGAACATTGCTTACCGATAGCCATCTCACTAAACAGTGCCAAGATACATCATCAGGACGGTCGTCATTATTCAATTTTTAATTAAATTATTATTTTTAAAATCAGTAGAATTATTCAAGAGGGTTCAAGAGCCGCACGAGATTGAATGAAGAGCCGCATGCGGCTCGCGAGCCACGTTGTGGCCACCTCTGTTATATACCCATACAAATGAATATATTTAGTCATTCATATTTATTTTAAAATCGTAGTGAATATGTATTATCAAAATTTCAATCTATGAGCTTAAAATCCTAGATGTTAATGTGCCATTATCTGGAGAATGTTCTCTGTATAGTAACGTTAATTATTACTGAGGAGGTTTCCAGTTGCTTTCCTCTACCTATTTGTTATTGTGGGGTGGTTATACATTGCAATGTCAGCGTGGGAAATTGTGAAGCGTGAGGCATCTTGCTTAAAATCATAGCTCGTTATTCAGTAGGTTAAAACCAATCATTGATTGAAAGTATAAAAAGAAACCTATTCAATTGATTCAAAAAGTGAGAATCGTTAAAGAGATGAACTTTTTGGTATAAAGGGAAACTTGGTTGGTTTCACAAAAATAAAGTAATTATTATTTTTTTTAACTCAACATATTTTGGACAATTCGACTATTTATTTTATTTTTGTGAAACCAACCAAAAAATACTAAATCGTCAAAATGTTTCACCTTGAACAAACATCGTATTCCCTAAACATCAGTGAAGGAGAGGTTATTTATTTTGATAAAAACTTAATAAAAAACTCTTTAGTTACAAAACTTCATTTTGGATTTTCAAATACTATCATTATCAATAAATGCTGGTAGATATGAGAAAATTAAAACAGTATATGAGCTAAATCAAATTGTGAATCGGTGAATCATCCCATTGTTTGAAATAAGGTCAATAAATTATTTAAAATTTAAGATTCAATGTGAAACAAATTGAAATATTATGAAAATTATTTCACTTACTACTTACTACGGTTTTTCAATAATTTGGATGGACGCAATTTTTTTTTATTAGATGTTATTGAAGCTTGACTTTAGGGGTGATGATCATGGTTTTGGCACGTTTGGTCATATAGCTTGACCGATTACTATCTCTGATTCCAGTGACCCCGCGATTGTGACTAGCACCGGAAACCCTGTGGACAATAGTCCGCAGTTCCGTCCTGTCAAGGCCTCCAACTCTCTGGACCCTTTTCCGTTGCTGAGAGCATGAACAGAACAATCACCCCTAGGAAGAACAATCCTCAACTAGTTGAATCGAGCCATTCGCTAGACTAACATGTCCAGTTAGATTTGACCAGCAAAATGATAACTTTAAATTTGTTTACTACCATGGTGCAAGCTATTACAATATTAACTGTTCTTAAGATGCTTACAAATGGTGAGTACCTTTTTTATACATCAATATCCGGATTTAAATCGGGACCCGGAATATGCAGATAAAGTCCGACTGAATCCCGATTGTCCAAGTTTCTTCGACCTTGCCAAGAACTTGCTATGAAGTTACCGTCTTTGGTTTCCTCTTCCTTTAGCATACGCTTCCTCATGCTTGAAGTAATTGTTTAAAAGTGTTCTTTAAATAAAGTTCCGGTGTTTAATTAACTCTTATGTTTACATAAAAAAATTTGACAATCAAGAATAGCTAAGTATATGAATATTATGTTTATTTACATTTATTCTTTAAAAAATTTCATATTTTATCAAAAACTTTAAATTATATTATAGTCATGTTTCCAAAAAATCTATAAAATTATTTATTTTAATAATATCAAAACAATCTTTATCAGTCAAGTGTGTAATCATTTAAATTTTAAATGATAGAGACCTTCAAGGTAATAGCTCAATCAACTTGACTTATCTTTTAAATTTCAATTAATAAAATATAAAAAAATTGATATTAAATTATTCACGAATGGAACACTCGTTTGAGATTTACATTAGTAATTTAAATACGATTACTTCGTCTTCTTCTACTTCATCTTGTGTGTCCGACCGTCGGTGGTTGTTGGTTGCTATGGGGTACATTCTCTCCTTAGTAATTTTCTTAGAAAATCTTTCATTTTAGTGGCTCCCATTCTTTTTCATTAAATTTTTTGAGGCTGCTTTAATTTATTTTATCAATGAAAATTTTTTTGACTTAAGAAACAATTGATCTGGAGATCAGAGTAATGGTCAATCGCTTGATGCTCTTATAGAGACACAAATAGGAAACAATTATTTATTGAATTCGAATAAACAAATAAAAAAATTTTATACTTAAAGTAATTGTTTCGCGATAATACTAGCAAAAAGTTAATGCTAGAGTATATAGAACAGACAATAAGGATTCATAATTCATAAGCCCAAAACTTTTTGCTGTTTATGTACCACTACTAGCCAATCCCGTGCTCGTTTGACAAATCTGGCAACACTGAACGAGCTTGTATATATTTTATCATAGAAATTTCAGATAAAGTACATTATAAAGGGAGATTTATAAAACAAAAAGTTCTTTAATAACAGATTGAAAGCTGTTGCGACAATGGCTGAAGCGAAAAAACGTAAAAAAAGTATTAAAGTTAACCCACTTTTTAGGTTAAATAAATGCTTTATTGCCAGCTAATTTTTAGTGTAAATTTTTCATTATACATTTTTCATTATTTATTCATTATTATCTCAGAAACTGTGTTGTAACTATGAATTAAAATTTTCTTAAAAAAGGTATTAGTTATTCTTTAATGTTGGTTTAGTTTTTTATAACAAAAGTAAGAAGACTTTCTTAATTATAATTAAATATGAATGTAAACTTTCCGATAATCCATATAGTACAATGTAAGAGTCTGAAAAACTCTACCTTTGGAATTTAATATCTCCGGAACTATTATTTTGTTCATAAGTTTCGTTTTGCCACCAATCGATGCAGAAGTATTTAAATAATAATTTGTCTAAATTTCAAAAATCCTAAGAAAACCCATATGGTGAAACAACTACCTTAAAAGTTTTAAAAATGAAATGGTATAAAGATAGTAAGATTAGAATATGTTTTAACATGCTTTTATTTAACTTTCCTACTCTGAGTCTATATATGAGTAGAAGAATCCTTGAATCTAATTTCGATTCACTTCTTCAGCCAATTATCTTGATATTTTGCATGCAGTTTCTGAATGACAATACAATAATGCATCAATTTCAGCATTTAATATATGATATGAGATTCTCATTCCTACTAATAGAATCACCGATTTGTTGGGCAAAAATAGAATTTAAACCTTAAAAAAGATAATCTTAAAATTAATAAGGAATTTCATGGCTCACAAAACATTATATGGTACATATCAATTCTTTGACTCGAGATCTTGACCAATGCCAAATATACAAATAGAATCTGAAATAGATTTTGACCCACTTCTACCGAACAGATTTTCTAAAAATTTTGCTCACAGATCTATTTGGAATGGCAATAAAATATTTCGCGATAATACTCTCAAAAAGTTAATCCTAGAGTATATAGAATAGACAATAAGGATTCATAATACATAAGCTCAAAACTTTTTACTGTTTATGTACCACTACTAGCCAATCCTGTGCTCGTTTAACAAATCTGGCAACATTGTCCGAGCTTGTATATTTTTATCATAGAAATGACAGATAAAATACATTATAAAGGTCGATTTATTAAACAAAAATTTCTTAATAAACGATTAAAAGCTGTTGCGACAATGGCTGAAGCGAAAAAACGTCAAAAAAGTACTAAAGTTAATCCACTTTTTAGGTTAAATATATACGTTGTTGCCAGCTTGTTTTTAGTGTAAATTTTTCATTATACATTTTTCATTTTTTATTCATTATTATCTCAGAAACTGTGTTGTAACTATGAATTAAAATGTTCTAAAAAATGTATTAGTTATTGTTTAATGTTAGTTTTTAAAACAATTGTAAGAAGAGTTTATTAATTATAATTAAATATGTATGTAAACTTTCCGGTATCCCGTATAGTGCAATGTATATATAAGAGTCTGAAAAACTCTATCTTTGGAATTTAATATCTGCCGAACTATTTCGTTCATCAATTTCGTTTTGCTACCAATCGATACAGAAGTATTTAAATAATAATCTGACTAAATTTCAAAAAAATCCTAACAAAACCCATATGGTGAAATAACTACCTTAATACTCTTTTAAATGGTCATATGTGAAAAAGACGAGTTTTGGCCAATTTTTGAGGTAGATATGGAAAAGAAATATTTTAAACCAAAAAATTTATTTTAATAATAGAAAGAAGCTTTTATATATCTATCTATCATCTATTTCCAATTGTTCGCTTGCTTGTAGCTCGATTAAAACTCGATTTTTTTTCACTGATTAGGTAAATATTATCATTCAAAAAAATGTTAGTTTTAAATTTTTTATAAATCGCTTCTAATCGAGCTTCAAACACTGGGACAATTGGAAATGACCGATGAAGCTTTTTTCTATTAATAAAATAAATTGTGTTTTCAAATATTGCTGTCCATATTTATGGTGCCTCAAATTCGGGTTAAAATGGCCTTTTTGGGAGTTGTGACCAAAAATTTCTCAAAACCTTAAGCTTAAATAAGAAAATGACAAAAATCAGAGTAAAAAACCTCTACTAAGTTTAATGCTTAGGATTTCAAAAATAAATAAATTCTTCCATTTTCGTGGAGTTATCAGATGAAATCGCGGCTGGTTGACGTCTACGAAAAAATCTAGTAAAGCAATCCGAATGAATGAAGGGATAGGCTAAAGAAATCGGAGGGAAAGAAAGCCATGTTTGTTATTTGTTTTTAATAAAAATAAAAGATACTACTTTATTTACGAAGAAGGACATTGAAATGTTCCCGCATCCAGAATTTAAACTGCCCTTGAGGCGAAAAGAACAGACACGATAAGAGAGATGAATTATTATGACTCTGCTGCTCTCTCTTAATATTTATCTAGTCTTTTTACAAATTCTCAACATTAAAGGCGTTTCTAAACAAAATAATATTTCAGAATATATTACAAAGCCTTTTTATTACATTTAATAGAAATCAGAAATATTCGGATTCTCTTCTTTAGTTAAATTATATTCCATTAGTGATGAATATTTATTTTTATTAACATATAAATATTTTTTAAATAATCTGGAATATTATTCATTAAAAACTGAAATGACCTAACGTTTTCCCATTCTTCAAATTTATGAATGAAAAGGAAAGGGAAAACAGAGTTTCTTTGGGATTCAAGTCCAAATCTCCTGCAACTGATTGCTATTCATTTTTCGATGATCTTATTTCAGTGGTTTTTGCTGAAATTATTAAATTTTAAAAAAGAATCTGCTGAATCTAAAACAAAAGGATATTTTAACATTTAACCATTGCTTTCCTCCATATTAAAGGCTCCAACTTTTCTTAAGATAGTTCTTTCACAAATGCAAAAATTCAAGAAGTCTTCGAAACTTGGAATATAAGTCATTAAAAGCATAATAAACACACTGTTAAAATTTGAAGACGATTTACCACACCAAACATGAAATAATTGCAATTAAAAATGAAATTTTTTACATATGGTAGATTGGGAAAGGGTGGGAAAATGATCATTATTTTATTTTTTTTCATTGAAGGACTTTCACCATCTTGATGAAAAACTAATATTTGTTAGAATAATATATTCGGAGTAACTTAAAAAAAAATTGAAATTATTTACCTCATAGTTTTGATAAAAAATAAAAAAAAAACATATTTGGGCGATTATTTTTAGTGGAGGGGATATAATATCAATGGCTTGGAAACGATCCATTCATAAAGAGAATATAGTAGTGTAAAAAGTACAGTCACGTTAAAAAACATAACCTAAAATTTTATCACCGTTCATATTTATAGAGGGGTTACGAGGCTAAAACTTTTTGTGTGGATTGTCTCGAAAGAACCTCTTTAAGTATAATTTAATGTAAACTGTCATGAAATCGAAGTCAGAAAGTTTTTATTTACCTCACACTTTCTTATTATAATTAATTTAATGTTTGTTTAGATTGTTTATCACTTTACAAATTTTTTAAAATTAATTAATGAAATGCTCGAAACCCAATAATAATATCAAAACCAAATTTTATTTTTAGTTGTTTTATATTGAGATTAAGAGTTAATTTGATTTTGGTTGAAATCGGAATACTGATAGCGTTTTCTTATGAGTTTTTTCTAAAAATAATTGAAGAAGTAGGTAATCGGTGAGGATCCGAAACGTCAGCGGAAGGCTAAATAAAATTATATTACACCAAGATACTTATAGCGATAGTTTTATTTAACATCTATAAAGAATAAAAAAATATTATTTCTTTCTTGTGTAATAAATTCAAAAATACAAGAATGAGCAAGTATCGTGGTGTGCTCAGAGTCACGCCGATTTTGTATACATATAAGTGGATTGCATTAGAATGATAAGTGATGAGATTAAAATGAAATTGATCTTCTTTAAAAACAAGTCTAGATATCTAATTGAATGAATGATTGATCAGAAATGTTTATATTAATCTAAAATGTAATTATTCAAATACAGTAAGCGTTATTTTGACTGGAATAATAATAAACCACATCAACGTGGGATTAATTTATACAGTGCCAAAAAATGTTCAAGTAGCAGCTTTCGTTGTCAAACAGATGTTTTTCTTGGTTGAAAACACGCATGAGAGAAAAATTTGAATTACAAAATAGAATAGACATACTTTTATTCCAGCTTCGAAAAAATCCAATTCATTTTCTAATAAACACCGCTTAGCTTTAGAAAAACGTTTGAGCCGAAATCAAACTCCTATAAATTACAATTCTATCAATAAAACTTTAAAGGCGATTGATAAATAATTATATGCAAATAAATATCGACACCAGGGCCGCATGGTAGATTTCCTCAGTATGAAGCAAGTCTTCGAAATGCCGCCCCTTAAATGTTTTTCTTTAAATTAACCTCCGATTGTGATTAAAAATGAACAAAGATACGATTATTATTTTTATTTTGAAAATATAAAGTACTTCAATCAATTCTCAACTACAACAATTTACCAGTTTTTTCGTAAATTTAACTTTAGCATATTCGTTAATTATGGAGGAATGTACTCTAGAGTGGCAGCCAATGTAGATTCAATAGAAATTAATAACAGATTTCTAAGTTTTGTTCGGCTATTGAAATTCTTAAGTAGTGTTTTATTAATTTTAATTTGGAAAAACTTCTTTCCCCACTAGCTACAGAGTCAGAGTGTTAATAAAATTCTCAGAGCTACATCAGTATTCGAATTCAAAGTAATTAAGTTTTTTTTTTTTCTTTTTCCTTTCCCTTGGCATCGGGCACAAACCCATTTTGCCGAAGTAATTAAGTTATTTTGCCACAAATAATTTAAAAATCAAAAAGTTTCACAGAATGTGGTAGCATTCGAAATACATCACGTAATTCTTCTTAAATATCATTCGGATTTATATCTGATTCATTTTCGACCGAAAGTATTGATTGGAGATTAGTCCAATAATTTTCTAACGTTTTGTCATCTATGTATAAATGTATATCCTTGAGTTTTAAAATATCATATAAAAACTGAACATTTTCGCTATGGGTTTCCAGAATCGTGAATCATTCATTCAGAGAATTTAGGGTAATGTCCAGAATATAATTGAAACAATTTATTTTAAATTTATTCTCTTCTGTTAAGGGTTCATCGACAGTTTCTTCATAATCAAATTGACGTTTTTTTTCTTCAGGCTCTAACTTCACTTTAGGCATGAAATTCTTTACTGCATTCAAGATTTTCTCGAATTTCATTAGTAGCAAAATTTTCATCTGATCATTTCCGGATTGTCTATAACTTTTTCAGTTTTTGTATGATTTCTGATAACAGTAGATTGTTTATATTTGATATAGAAATTCAAAGCTTTTCCTTAAACCTGAATTCATTCAGTGATGTGATCTCTTTGTCATGCACAACACAAAAATAATTGACTTTGAAAGATCTTTTCCCTGCCACAATAAGTGCATCCTAATAAAAGAATTGCTTTGCATGTTCCTTGGGCGGACTTGAGTTTCCTTTTCAAACTTAAGACTGACTTCGAGTTTGTATACAAGCTCTATTGCTTCTATAATAACACTATTGATTCCAATATCAGACCTCTTTTCAAGAAACCCTTGGACACTTTTGATGTGATTCATTGAAATTTGTAGTTGAGAGGAGACTTTTTGTAGCATTTCACTAACCGTGTTTATTTTAAACAGTAGGTACCTTATGCCAGATGGCTGCATAGCAAAGTAACTTGAAACCGTGCAGGTTTCGAGCATTTCCCAAAGCAGTATTTCTGCCGGACGCGTTAATTTTTTCTTCTTGGGAGGCTTCATACTCAGTAACATAAATTCCCTCACAATAGCACCTTAAGGGCATTATGGCCTTAAAGATCTTTCCCGGTTTTCACGGTTTGGCGCCAGCCTTAAGATGGCTTTTTCTTCGGCCTCGTAGTTCACAGGATTCAAGATCTGACCGTGCTAGAAAATTATTTTTCTCCTCATTTCAGAAGTTATTATATATTAGATCTTTGTTAATTAACATTTAAGAGTGTAAGTTAAATTAGTGGTTCTTAACTGGGGGGCCACAATTTTTTTTTTGTGGGCCTCGAAAAATAATTAAATCGAAAAACCTGTAAACAATGATAGTCTTATATTTTATTGATTTTCTACATACGAAAGAGTTCTATGTAAGGGCTGAGTGATAGGGCTAGTTATTTCTCTATTTACGATAGGTTTTCATTTATTCAACAGTCACTCCAGATTAATCCACTCTTTAATTAAATTGACTATTCAAATCCCGATAAAGCTTTAGGGATAAAGTTAACATTGAAAATGTTTCGTATACCTATATAATGTATAAAGTATATTTATATGTACATATTATGACATCGCATTGTGACGATTTTTTTATCTCAATTGTTTTCTGAATAACTCGCTGTAAACATTTCCAATGTTAAAAATCGAAAAATTATGAGCTAATATAAAACTCTCTGGATGCCAGGCGAGCTTGGTTTGCCTAGTGCGCCAAACGATATTTCATGTAGTAGCCGTTCTAGAACAAGGGAGGGGGCAAAGCCCCCCTAGATTTCAATCTCTGATTTTTAGATATACTATGTATTTATTTTTATTCTTTTGTATTAAAATATATATACTGGTATATAAGTATAGATATTGTATATAATTAGAACTTTATTTCCTAAATTTTAACTTATATATATACGTATATATATATAAAGTATATATATATATATATGTTTGCAGTAAAAACACGTTTGTAGTAAGAAAGGGTTCTTACTAGTTAAAAGGCGTTTCACTGAATACTTTTATAGCAACTAGAGTTTACTGATGTTGGTTTAGTTTGGTTCAAAGGTGTCTAGAATCTTCATTTTTAACTTCCGTCTCCTTCTGGGTGTTTATTTTCAAAAAGTTTTGAACGAAAATGTCAAAAATTAGAAGCAACGTTGTAGAGGATGTAATTTTTGGCATTTTCGTTTAAAAATTTTTTGAAAAAAAACACCCATAATGAGGCAGAAGGTCAAAAATGAAGATTCTAGACCTTTGAATCAAACTCAACCGACATCAGTAAATTAATAAAGTAAAGGGTGTGTAGTTTCACAGTGAATGAAATAAAACTCAAAAGAGGTTTATACAAACTCAATATATTTCGGATTATTAGTCCATCATCAGGAGTTTACAGGTTAAAACTTCATTCACTGTGAAACTACACACCCTTTACTTTATTAATTAATATCATGTTTCACGTAAAACCTACACCACTTTCTCTAAATAAAAATAACATCAGTAAACTCTAGTTGTCACAAAGGAATTCAGTGAAACGGGTTTTAACTAGTAAGAACCCATTCTTACTAAAAAACGATTTTTTATTGCAACATATATATATTGAGGTTTTACTGGGCCCCCCCCCCTGGGAAAATTCCTGCGGACGCCCATGTTTTAGAAAAATTAGAATGAAAGTAAGAAGAAAAAATTAAATCAATTGGATTGATAATCTGTATTGACATAATTATAGCTCATTTGTTGCTTCAGTGACGATTCCGGTCTATTAAGTTAATAAATAACTTATAAAATTTTGTTAAAATGCATATCATTGATGTTTCCTAAAATAATTATTATGCTTGTCAGTAATTCTTCTAATCTATATACATCTTTCATTATATTAATTTATAATACCTATTAAGACTAATGTAAGTTAAAAGTTGATTTTTCAAGGTCTTTTAGATTTTATTTTCGGTGTTGCACTTTAACAGTTGTATACAAACGTAATACGGGACATTATTATTCAGGCTACGTCCGTAAGTCTGTCAAAACATTATAGTTTGTGAACAAATAAGATACTTACTTATTTGATTTGTATTTATTTTTATTTGAAATCAAAAAATGCATTATATTTTTACCAGAGTAATTATTTAGTAAAATTAAATAAAAAAATACTGTTATTTATCTGCGGACTAACAAAAAATGCTTCGGTGGTTAAATTAAATATCACTTGAAGGGCCTCGATTAAAATCATCTAGATAAGTTATTTTTGATTATGTATTTTCATCAGGATACAAATTCTAGCAGACTTTGTTCAGTTTTGCCTTGATAAACCCGTATTTCCGGATGTTTAAAATGTATTTTAACAATTTAAAGCCTCCAAAAGTAATAGCAGAAATGATATGTATTTTCATAAGAATATCTTACTTAAAATATATCTAAGAAGTAATAATATTTGATATATTTTTTAGAGACAATTCTTAGGAATTCCTTTACTAAATAACACAGGTCGACAAAAATTTGTACCCGTAAACCTAACAATGGATTCCAGTAGAGTTTCTGGCTGGATAAAATTACAATTGAAGAAGAATTCGAGAAAAGAGAAAATTGTGGGAAAATCAATGAAAGATTTAGTATGTGGAACAACAATATCAAACCAGTTTTGAGACTACACTCTATGATGATGATTAACATTTCACTTTAAATTGAAAGTTTTTGCCGAGAGTAGCAGAATTTTTATATATTGAAGGACAATAAAGAGTGTGTCTTCTGCTGGAATTATAATTTTATTTATTTATAACGAGACTATAGTTTCGAGGGCTTTGCCTCTCATCAGTCTATTACAATGTATTCACAGGAATTAATTTATGAATTAATTCATAAATTAATTCCTGTGAATACATTGTAATAGACTGATGAAGAGGGCAAAGCCTCGAAACTATAGTCTCGTTATAAATAAATAAAATTTATAATTCCAGCAGAAGACACACTCTTTTATTGTCTCCTTCAACATTTCACTTTATCAGATTCTACTGGCTGATGATTTCTTGAAATGAAGATCTATTTAGAGAAGTGATAATAGATATGTTATCTCTATAACTGTTTTCATTTGAAAACATATTAAGAATTGGAAGTCAAAAAGTTGGAAAAACTATAAAAAGAAACATAATTAAATTCCCATGCTGGAACCCGAAAGATCTTCTACATTCTCCTGTCTGGCTAAGAAAAGCTCAAAAAGAAAATTATCAAACAAATGCTTATTTTTGAATTTCTTATTCCTTAAAAAAAATTTAATATTGAGTTATAAGACATTTGTTTATTTTTCTGGATTATCAATAATCATATTATATAACACATGAAAATGTCTGTAAAAAAATAATCCCAAAGTATTTTTCCCAAAAGGTACTGCTTAAGCCATGTAGCATTATGATTTGAGACATTGAGATCGATTTATAACATGTATTTAGTGAAAACAAAGGAAGAATAAATAAATAATATAAGATACATGTATATTTGACACGAATTTTTTTAAAAATTTACAAGAATTTTTGTACAAGATGGCTTTTTTCATTTTCGAGATATTAGTTTTTTATTTCTAAATAAATGATTTATTGCCTTAGGGGTTTTTTTGAAAATTTTTGTATTTCTAAATCATAAATCTGAAAGCCTCTCTATTATAAAATATGTATATCTTTGAAAATTTAATTTAAGGTAGTTTGTGAAAAAATAAATAAATAAATAAAATTATTTAAAATATGTTTTCTCAAGATTTTTTCAAAAAAAAAACAGAATTATCGATTTTTTTAATTGGAATCCATTCGATTTAAAGAAAAATCAATTTAGGTCTGTTTTTGATATTGATTTTTTTAAAGATAAATATCAAGAATTTAAGTTAGATATCTACTATTTAATATACAGAATGTTCAAAAAAATATTTATATGAATCCAAACTATTAAACACTATAAATCACTTTCTACATTACAAAATAGAAAATTAATTTCATGCTTTAAAATAGATATTTATAAACTTATTATCCTGATTTATTTTAGAAAAAATATTATATCATTTGGGTGTTTGGATATCTTTTTCGAATTAATTTACTTCAGCTAAGAGTGAAGTCAAAAGATCGAGAGGAATTTTTAATTTATTAAAATTCAAATAGAATTTTTTCAACAAATTCATTTTAATCTGAATCGCTCTCTTGTAAAATAACATTTCGTTGAAACAGTGAGCTATAGGTATATACATCCATAAAAAAATTCTTAGCTTGCGCCTTATACGAGATAAGATTGCGCGTTATACAGAAACCGCGTAGTTAAAATCCTCCTTAATAAAGAATTTCCAACACTTTTTGTAAATTGCTTTATATCGAAACCACATTCAATAAGTACGGCATTTTACTATGGTTATCTGTAATTTAAAAACAAACGAAAATATGAATTCAATATTTTTATGAACATGAATTTAGGTCATTTATCAAGATTTTGATAGATATGTTTATATTGCATTTAGGAGGGTCTTGTCCCCTCGGGAGTCGAACCCAAGCACTAGTAACCTTTCCGGGCAACCTAAATTTATGTTCGTAGAATTTATTGATTATATATCACAAGTTAATTTTGAGAAAAAATTCAATCTTTCTTTCTCAAATAGATACTCATTTCTTTACATTCAATATTTTTAATTAAATTTCCAATTAATAATTCAAATTTTTACAAAGATACTCTATTGAAATAAATAAAATTTCCAAATATTTTTTAATAAACATTCTAAAAACATATTAATATATTAAAGCAATTCTTTTAGTAAACATTATGTATATAAATTAAGGTTGCTCGGTCATTAAGGCAATGTTGGATTAAAAATCTTAATTTTTAATATGTTATTAATCGATAACAAATACGTATAAAATAATTTTTTGAAAAAGATCTGACCAAGGGGTTTCGTGTAATTAATTATTTAAAATCGGACTTTTAACACTTAGTGAATAGGGAATGTTGGCTGAAAGCATATATTTCGATTAATCTAGCCAAATCGTATGATGAGAAAAAAACAAAAAACTTTTATTTATATAGATAAATTATCGTAAGTAACGTTAAAAAAAACTTTCTGACCCAGGGTTTTGTAAATATTCAAATCTAAATGATCGAAAATATCAGTCCGCTTCACTTAAAAATAAGTAAATCACGTGACTCGAGTCAAAAAACATTTATTTATTATATTTATTAATTAAATTATTTCATATTTCCAATTAAAAATGATGTTAGCTAACATCTAAATTAAAATAATTAATTTATGTGTTAAAATTTGTAATTTTAGTCGAAAAAGAATTTAGATTTTATTTAGACTTGCGAGGTACTGTCCGAGCAACCTTAATTATCAGTTCACTATCTACTATGAGCATTGCATTCATATTATTGAAAATTATAAAAAAATAAAAATATTTCATTCATAATAACTTTTATTTTAAGAAAAAATGATCTCATTATTGATTTTTTTTTTTTAATTTGATAAAAAAGTTTAGAATTCGCTTCCATTTTAAAGCGGGCCGGAAACAGGAACCACTGTTTCCGTGATGTCAATAAATGGGCGTGCCAATGCACAGGGTTGGGGAAAGCTTCTACTGGACAGGTAGTGAAGTATGGTGAAGTAAGCTTCGTGCCCTTGCTTAGGTTGTTAGCCTTTGCAGCATTCCGTTCTGCCATGTTCACACATACCTTTTCAATAGCATAAATCATAATTTATAATAATTGCTTACAAACTATATTAGAAGAAAAAATAATAATATATCGCAGGTTCGAATCCTGCCGACTGCTCAAATTCGGCTTTTCTTTTTCAAAAAATAATAAAATAATTTCTAGATTTGTAGAATTAATAGTCAGAATTATTTAATAAAATTATTTAACTTACTCGGTTTATTTACTTAAAAATAATATATTTTATATTTATCAAAAGAAAAATGAAATAAATTTAATGATGAAATGCAAATTAGATGTAAATATATGCGGAGAGCAGTTTTTGCCAAAGATTAGACACCACTGTACAATGTTATAGCTAGTCAGGTGCAACAGGTGCACAGGCACAGAACAAAAGTGGCCCTGAAATAGAACAAAAAATGTTTAAACAGTGGCGTAGCCAAGAGTAGAGTTAGGGGTTCAACCCCAGCCCCCCCCTCCCCTATACCCAAGAACCAGAGAAAAAAATATCTTGTCACTCTTTCAATTGAAATTGCCATTATTTCATTAATAATTTATTTAATTAATTTTTTTTTCAAAATATATCATTCAAAAATATTTAAACTAAATAGTACGGCACGGGTCAAAAGTTAAGTTTTCGAAGGAAAATTTTTTATTCAAATAAGCTAAACTAAAATTTTAATAATTTTTAAGGATTTAGGTGTCGGTTCTAGGTGAAACATTATAAGTAACTTATGAGGAGAATTTTCTAGGTTAGGTTTCACAAAAGGAAATATTAAAACAAATGTATGTTTATTTGAGTTTGATTCACTCGATATATATTTCAGGTTATTAGCCCATCTTCAGGAGTTCAAATGAAAACTGATATTTTGAACTCCTGAAGATGGGCTAATAACCCGAAATATATATCGAGTGAATCAAACTCAAATAAACATACATTTGTTTTAATATTTCCTTTTTGTGAAACCTAACCTAAAAATTCTCCTCATAAGTTAAAATTTTAAATATATATGTTTGTAAATATTTTTAATTTTTTCGAAGTAAAATAATATTTTGATAAGAATAATTTGTTTAAAAAATAATAAATTAGAGAAAAAACAAAATACTTTTTTTGTGTTATATGTATTATAATTGACTTTTAATATAAATCAATTAATTTAATAAATAGAAAATTAAAAACCTTTGTTTATCTATCCGTTTAAGGTTTATCTTGACAACGGTTTAAATCTCAATAAAATCATTCAGAAAAAATATATTTTTAAACCAGAAATTATAAAACTAGAGAGCCCAAAAATCTAAACAATTCTCCGCATTGGAAATATAGTAAAATTAATTTGATACAAGAACAAATTTTTTATGTCTTTTTATTTTTGTATTATCGTGGGTATCGGAATCCAGAAAGACAGAAAAAACTATGGTTGAAAATGATTTACTCCGAGTGTCAGACATTTTTAAACACAACAAGCAAAGAAATCAGGTGAATCTGATATACTAGGGACACTCGGCAGGTGGTGAGTTTTATTTGGTAGCCCGACTTACTTCACTTTACTATCACTGATCAGTCCATCTTTAATAGAGCGTGAAAATTTCGAGCCTATATCATTCAAAAGACCATGCAAAATACATCAATCGTGATAGTAGTTCTAAAATAAAAGTGTCACCTTCAAACGAATATTTCTTCTTTATAATATTATTTTATATATAGAAAAAGATTATTCATTTACTTCAAGGGTGTCCAACCTTTTGGCTAACACGGGCCACATTTGAAGAAAAAACAAATGTTTCGGGCCTCGGATAAAATATTATAATTCTATTGATATTTGTTATTCAAAAAATTTTAATTTGAAACAAGTGACCTAGAAATCTTAACACATAGTAAATTAATATAATATTTATTTACTTTCATCTTTATTTAAAAAAGATATTTAATAATTTAGAAATAAGAACTTTATTATTTTTTAGCTCATAGTGAGCTTCTAATTTTGCTTTTCGTAAATTTTAGACTTGAAAATAGTTTCTCCTATATGTAAATACATACCTACATACTTACAGAAAGTGATATTTTGTATTAGTATTTGTTTATATTTTTTCTGGCTAGATAATTAATATAAAATTCTAATAAAGAAACAATATTCAATTTTTTTTTCAGATTCGGTATCTAGTTCTAGAACATTCAATCAGAAAGTTTGCAAGTAGAAAATTTATTTCTAATGAAAATGGAGTCGAAAATAGACCAAAATGATGATTATTTTTTCGGAAATCTTGAAATCTAGTTCCAGATTCAAAATTTAAAATTAGCACTTTTATTTTTCGAAAACTTCACAGTAGATTTTCAGATTTCTTATTTTAGAGAAAAAAATTATCAGGCCAAATTGTTGTGTGTTTTCCAGTATCTACATATAAATCTCAATGTTTTAAGAAATTTTATGACTTTATATTGGGCCACGGGTTGGACAGCCCTGGTTTAAATCGAATGGGATTAAAGAAGGATATGAGGAATGATAATTTATTTTTTAAAAGGGTCACGGATATAATAATCCCTGACTATCCATTATCTATTGACATGTAAGAATGTGCAAAGATCTAAAAGACAAGTCCTGACAAGTTTTAGTCCAGGAGAGAAATTATCAATTAATTGTGATTGTTCTAGAAAACCCCAATTCCTCCTGTACTAGAATGATAACTATAGACTTGTTTAGTGTCGTAGCATATAAATTACTGAAATAATAAATATTTTAGAAAATGAAAATATGAGAAGAAGATGAATTTTTAAATATTCGAAACTTCATTATTATTTTTATCTTACTTATAAGAAACTTGTTATTAGTATAAAATTTAAAAATATATGTTTACCTTGATAGTAAAACCAATAGCTCATACTCTATAAAGAAAAACACATATTCGACAAAAATAAGGCTCAAAAATAAATACTAGAATTGAAAGTAATGGAAGGCAGCCCAGAGGTAGTGAGGAAAGAAAAATTAACACATATAAAATAAGGTGTAATTTATTGGAATCCTTCCTCCTTTCCTTTCAAACCGACGTTTCGGAGGATTTTTCCCTCCTTCTTCAAGGGTTTCAAAAGGGTCAATGAATGAAACAAATAAAATGTTTCCTTCTTCTCTTCACAGTAGTGTTCAAAAACTTTCTTCATTTTTAACAAAAGGCATAGAAAGACAAAAAAAATTTTTTTGCTTATATTGTTATTTTTTATATATGTGTTAAATTCTATCTTTCCTCATTACCTCTGGGCTGCCTTCCATTACTTTCTCAATTAAAATTTCTACCAGTACGTCTCTCTCCAGAGAAAATTTCTGTTGCAAAAAAAATTATATTTTAACTTTTTGCCCGTGAATAGCTAGTCAAGAATCAAATATTATTTTAATTGTGAATAGAAATTGAACTCAACCGAACTCGAACTCTCTTGATTTTGTACAGCGTTAGAGTATGGCTCCAATTCCTTATTCATGTAAGCTGAATTTACGGTTGCCGACGTTACAGGCGACCATGAGACAAAATATTTTCAGTAGTGGATGTGGCTCTTTCTCATATATAAGATGATTTTTTTTATACTAAAACTCTATATTTGTTGTTTTATATGAGACACCAATGATGTAAAATTATTTAGCCGATTGAATAATAATATTATAATATATTATAAAACAAAAAATAAAATAAATTAAAAGTTATAAGGATCAAAAATATTTGCTCATTAGCAGTTTAAATTCAGCAGCAACCTCCTGCATCTTGAAAAGGTTCAGCTTTTTTTTCCTTTAGTATTTTTACACTTCTTTTGTTGCACTAAATAAAAAACAATGTTTGATAATAATAAATGAGTCTCCCCGATTTCCCAGAATTCAAAATTTCAAAAGAAATTTGTATAAATTATGAAATAGTATTTTTCTATTTTTGTATGTAATCATGTAAAAACTATATTCATAAATGTTTTATTTATTTATTTTAGCTCAAACCACATGCAATCAAGGTGTAGGAAGGATTGTTTATGAAAGGCTCTCAATCAACAACTTCAAGGCTTCGATGATGATGTGGTACGTAAATCAAAACAAATATTTTTTTTTGATTAGATAATTTAAAAAATATTTTTATTGGAGCTTTAGAAGACAAGTTTTTTTTTAAACTTAAAATAAAACATTTGTGACTATTTTTTAAATTTATATTTTATAAATAAAATAGATAAATATACATACATGAGTTTCTACTGTAGAAACGTTCTTATAGATTTTTTTTTACTTTATCATACCAAGTATTGAAATTATGTAGAAAAAATGGTGCTTTTGCAACGTTTTTTCGAAATATGTACCTCAAAAATTGCTAAAACTATTTCGAAAAGAAAAATTGAGGAAAATCGTTCTGTTATGGATTACAAAAAAGTCTTATAGTTTATAGTTTTATATA
>JALMQS010000095.1:3265497-3284125 GCA_024734495.1 Forficula auricularia | reverse complement strand
TTCGTTGTGTGCTGACCCCAACCTCTTTGTTTCTCTTTGTGAATCAACAACTCTGCTACTCTCGGCAAACCAAAAACTTTTTCAATTTACTGATGCTGGTTGAGTTTGATCCAAAGTTCTAGAATCTTCATTTTTGACCTTCCGAATCATTTTGAGTGTTTATTTTGAAAATTTTTTAAATGAAAATGTCAAAAATTACAACCTCTACAAATTTGCTTTTAATTTTTGACATTTTCGTTTAAGAAATTTTGCAAATAAACACACGAAATGAAGCGTCAAAAATGAATTTAGACCAAACTCAACCTACACTCAGTAAATTCTAGTTGCCACAAAGGTATTCAGGGAAACGCGTTTTAACTAATAAGAACCTGTTTTTTTACTACAACATATATATTAGTTAGCGAACCCTCTATAGGCAAATGCTTGACGGATGTTTTTTTTTTAAACACAAACACATGCTAAATTTTAAATCCTTGATTAGTCCAGCATACTGCAAAACAACATTTAATTTAAGTCCATTCGAAACCGATGGATGACTTTTACATTTTCAAATAGTTAATGATGAATTCATTATTAATTAGCCTTAAGGCAATGAACTAAATTTTTAATGAACTATCTAGGTTGAATATTAAATATGTTGAAATTGGTCTATTAGACTATTTTGCTATTTTAACAACATGGTTACAATATTGTTTTAATTTCTTTGTTTAATGTTAAAAATTAAAATTAATTATTAAATATCATTTAATTCAATTAACTACTTCACTCAAACTGTAGAAAATACTTTTTTTTCTTATTTAATATTATAAATTAGGAAAAAGTGAAAACTTTCCCAAGCGTTTAGAACACTTCTCACAAATCTTGGTACGATTTGATAATATTTTTTTCAGTGATCTTTTTGAATTAGGGCCAGTTGTATGTCGGTTGGTAGTCTTTGTAAAAGTTGACAAAGAGTAAAACCTTAGAATTCGCCTTGTGCCCGGCCGGATGGCCAATCAGACGACTATCACTTTCAACTGATTGGCCATCACTCATTCTAAGGTTTTGCCCTTTTTCAACTTTTACAAAGACTTTACCAAAGTGCTTGTCATATGATTGTCCATCCGAACGGGCACAAGGAAAATTCTAAGGTTTTACCCTTTGTCACCTTTTACAAAAACTTTACCAAGGTACGTGCTATCTGATTGGACACCCGGCCGGACACAGGGTGGAACTACAAGGACATCCTGTATGCTTTTACGGGGCGCCACCACAAGAAGTGCGTGTCGCTCCCTGATTGGCTCACATCAGGCCGGGCATAAAATTGAATTCGTGTGTTTCTGCAACATCGCTTTTAAGACTTCTTGGTGCATGCCGCTCCTGATTCGTCTTGGCTTGGACACAAGATGAATTAGGTTTATTGATCGCTTTGCAAAGACTTGCCAAGTGGTAAATGTCTAGTTGGCCATCAGACGGTTCTAAAGGTGATTAGGTTTTACCCTTGCTAAACTTTTACAGAACTTTACCAACCATTTAGCACAACTGGCCCTTAGAAGAGTTAAAACTTGACGCAATTTATGATACAACAACTTAATGGGTTCATCAAGTTTTAAATTCAACGGTATTGGAAGAATATTGTTGTTTTGAACTATTAGATGCAGTTATACTGCTAGTATTTTACAATGAGTCAATCTAGAAACTCGATGAAAACAATCACATCTATCTATCTATCAATTAAATTACTTAGTATCTGTTCGTTGGTAAACAGCATATCGCAATTGGTCGAACATTAAAAAAACTAATAGTCAGGTCCTTTATTTATTTTATTGATAAAGAATAAACCAAGAAAAAACAATAAACGGCTAAATAACCTCAACGATTGGTTTTGTTTGATGAAAAATTTTGTTTTCCGGTATTAGTTTGTGCAAAAGTGGTCTGTTTATTGCTATTCTTAGGTATCTGAATTTGAAAAATTATCCTCGTCATGATTGGGGGTTGTGCAGCTGTTAGTGGTTAGTTTTATTTTTGGCCACCAGAACTTGCGTAATGCTAAGAGACAACTTACCGATAATCGGCTCACGATTTAAAAAACTACTAATAGTTAATGGCACATGACAATTGATTAAAATTAGGAAATTTAAATTATTATTTTAAAAACCCACTGCTGAATCCAGTACTATCGCAGCTGGTCTTAGTATATAATGTATTTACAAGTCCAGTAGATGGTTTTGATTAGATGAGATTGAAGAGTTACAACTACTTGAGGTGCTGGTTGAAAATCTGAACTAAATCGCTTTGTGATTATATGTTATACTAGCTGCAAGGCCGCAGCCGGCAGCTCTGCCTCAGCAGGGACTCCTGGTTCCTTGACACAAACATACTCCTACCTTTAAAACCACCAAGCAATTTTTACCACAAATATTTTGTTTTCTTTAACTGTTGGCTTCTGATTACGTTATAAGCCACTTAATTTTTGCAAAATAATTGCGTTTTCAAAACTTTAACCTCATTGCAACAGTTGTTATAAACCACCCAATTTTTGTGTTGCAGTTTTCACTTTCAACCTGTTACATGCGGACTATATTTATATTTTGCAATTTTTGCAATGACGTTATGGCTTTCACTTTCAACATATTATGACGCAGTTCTGCATTTTATCCAATTAAAATGAAACTTTGTTAGCAAATTTGTTCTAGTTTAAAAAATGTATAGAGTGGTCTTTGGCCGAAAACTTGCTCCTTCATGGTCAAAATGGGAAAATATCGAAAAAAGTTCGAATTTTTGGGTGATCCGGGGGTGGGGGGGTGCCGAGGTTGAAAACTTGGATTTTCCGCTTGAGCCCGAACGATTGGTCAGGGAAAAAACCTAAACAATAAAATTTGTAGGAAATTTTATACACTTTCATTTTAAACAGGGAGGTTATTTACGAAAAAATTATATTTTTCGAGTTATATGCAAAAAACCACCAAAAAATGGAAATTTTCACCTTTTTTTACATTTTCTACAAAGTTGCTTCAAGAAATTTTGATGGGAGGCCTCAGATTTGGATTCACCGCCCCAAAAAAACATATATATGCAAAAAATTAGAACTACCCCAAAACTTTCCCCATAGGGGCCCTCGAGGGGTGATCCGCGATTGGAAAAAGGTGTACACCTCTTTGGAAGTATTTCGGATGTACTTGGAAATATTTGGAAGTACAAGTGGAAGCAGGTGTACAGTATATTAGGTCGCGGTTCACCCCTCGCGTGGCCCATTTGACCACAATTTGACTGGACTATTAGTGCATTTTAATCTCTCTCTTTCTGTCGTTTTGTGAGTAAATATGTTTTCAGTTTTAACTGACTATACTAGACCTTTGAATTGACGATTCTGAAATCTTGAATTTCGAGTTTTTGAATAAAAAAATAAGAAAGTTTCGCAATCAAATTGAAAGCCGCTCTCAATAATTTTTTTTACGCTACTACACAAAGTCTTGCTAATTATAAGTTTAATTTTTTTAATTAAAAATAAAAACAGACCTTTTATTTATTTATTTTTAAATAAATCCTGATATGACTGTTTAGTATAATTATATGATAAGTTTGTCTGTAGAAAAATAACATTTTTGACCTTAAGATCAAGTTTTTGCATTCTTATCAGTATATCCAAACATAACCAGATAGAATATGATAACTTACGTCACTCGAAGACCTTGTCCGTGACAATGGCCTCGCCGGCTATTATCGACCTTCAATTAAATAAAAGATCCGTTCTGTTTGTGTCAAAGAACTTGACTCTTCCAACGGAAAAAGATAGAGACTTTTTATTTATTATTCTTATGAAAAAAGCAAACTAGGAATTTATTGTTATTTATAGAAAAATAAAACATTTAATTCATTGGAGATTAAACTTAAATTAATTTTTTATGAATCAAATATGTTTACTCTAAATTCGTAAACAGCAAATTCAAATACAGCTAAGTTATTTATTTTTGTATATTTTGGCACATTATGTATAAAGCTGATGGAAATATAAAAATACAAGAGCGCCTAAAGCTAAACTGTATATAACTTTGTGTGTCAATATGGTTATCTATATTCAGGCGCTTGTAGTTTCACACAATTGCCGCTGAGAGTATCGCTTTTATAATACCAAAAGATACAAAATTGACCATCTATATATTTAAAATTCTTTGCCCGATACACTCACTCATCATCAAAAACAGCAAGAACCACTGGACATAGAAACATGAAATTTGGAGAGGATATTACATCTATGACATAGGGGCTCACTAAGAATGGATTTTTTGAAATTCGGCCCCTAAGGGGCTCAAAGGGGGCAAAGTGTGTTTTCACTGATTATGCGATATCTCTTAAGGACGATAAAATATATACTTGCTTTTACTTATAAAAATACTAAATTAAAATATCTAAAAACTCATTTCAGGATTTTTTGAAATTCGACCCCTAAAGGGGTCAAAAGGAGCAAAATATATTTGCAATGTGTTTACACTAATTATGCATTTTCAATTAAGAACGATAAGATATCTACTAGATTTTTACATAATAAAATTCTAAATACAAATATCTAAAAAGTGATTTCAGGATTTTTTGAAATTCGACTCCCAACTATCCAAAATGTGAGTGTGGGCAAAAATTAAAACTCTCTCCGATCTTGATCAAATTTTGTAGAGTTATTCTTTTTTACTTTAAGAAACTATTCCTGTAAAAATCAACTATCAAAATTGACTGTTTGGGGGCGAAAGGGGGGGGGGCAAAATATAGAAATTTTTAGCTTTTTTGTACATTTTCTCTTTAGAAAACTGAGATTTATTTATTTGCAAATATCTAAAAAATAATTTCAACCTCCCAAAATGTGAGTGGGGGCAAAAAATTAAAACTTTCCCCGATATAGATGAAATTTTGTAATGTTAGTTTTTAAGACTATATAAAATGTATGCTGTAAAAATCAATAGCCAAAATGAGAACGTGGTGGCGAAAGAGGGGGCAAAATATTACAATTCTAAAAACTGTTCGATCTGGAACAAATTTACTACAGTTATTCTTTTAATAACTATGAGTAAACTTTATATTCCATTGATTTTGAGTCGCTTTTATGTTACACTCATAAGATTATAAAATAAGTTTGGACCCTTATTTATGGAGTTACTCATAATCTAGCCAAATTATGCAAAGAGATAGCGTCTTCTATCTATTAAACTACAATAAAATGACTTAACCAATTCTTGATTAAATTTAATATCCTAATTAAGTATCTTGGGGACCACAAAAAAGATTAAATAAAGTTTTTAGTAAAATTATATTTTAAAGTACTTTACTCTAGAGTGAGATAGTACTTTTTTAATTTTTTAAATTCTTTAAAATTTATTCATTTGAACGTTTTAATATAGCTCATTTAGCCTTGCTTAATTAAGAATGGATAGGCTTCTCTCTGTGAAATGCTAAAAATTTGGGAGGAATTTTTATAAGTAACCATAACAACTGCGTTGTTTTCTTATCACGTTACCTTTGCTGAAGACATAGAGGAATCGACTTTAAACCAAAAATAGCGATTGATTCTCATCTAATACTTGAGGAATAACCATTCTATATTGGATTTTTGACGTTTCGGTTTTTATTGGTGACCATTACTGAAGACATAAAGGAATCGACTTTAAACCAAAAATAGCGATTGATTCTCATCTAATACTTGAGGAATAACCATTCTATATTGGATTTTTGACATTTCGGTTTTTATTGGTAACCATTTCTGAAGACATAGAGGAATCGACTTTAAACCAAAAATAGCGATTGATTCTCATCTAATACTTGAGGAATAACCATTCTATATTGGATTTTTGACGTTTCGGTTTTTATTGGTGACCATTTCTGAAGACATAGAGGAATCGACTTTAAACCAAAAATAGCGATTGATTCTCATCTAATACTTGAGGAATAACCATTCTATATTGGATTTTTGACATTTCGGTTTTTATTGATAACCATTGCTGAAGACATAGAGGAATCGACTTTAAACCAAAAATAGCGATTGATTCTCATTTAGTACTTGAGGAATAGCCATTCTATATTGGGTTTTTGACGTTTCGGTTTTTATTGGTAACCATTGCTGAAGACATGGAGGAATCGACTTAAAATCAAAAATAGCGATTGATTCTCATCTAATACTTGAGGAATAATAATTCTACATTAGATTTTTGACGCTTCGGTTATTATTGGAAACCATTGCTGAAGACATGGAGAAATCGACTTAAAATCAAAAATAACGATCGATTCTTATCTAATACTAGAGGAATAACCTTATTGCATTCCATTTTTGATGTTTTGACTATTAATGGCAACCTCTACTGAAAACGCGGAAGAATCGACTTAAAATCAAAAAGACTAAATTCTTTTTTGGTAAACAACTCAAGCTTGTCGTTTTCTTTATGTCTTCAGGGTAACTGATAAGAAAAAAACGCAGGTGCTCATAAAATTTCTTCCCAAATTTTTAGCATTTTACAGAGAGAAGCTTGTCTGTAAAAATATTTCCCCGGGAAAATAACAATGGAGAAAATACTCTTCATAGTAATCGAGTATGGCAAGAAATTTAACATGAAAAAAAATTGAAGATTTTATTATTTTTCATCATCATACTTACGTTCTGATGACGTATAATCTGGACTATTCCTTCTTGTTAGCCACCCTACTAAGAATCTGGCGCGTCGAAACTTCTTCTGTACATTTACTAGCTCCACGATATACTGGTTTCATAATATTTCCAAGTACGTGTCGTTGGAGATAGTGAATGTACAAGAGAATCATAGTAGTAGTAGTAATAGTAGAAGTCTTTGCTGTTAAAAACTACAAGAAAAAAAATCACCTCAGGAAATAATTTCTTATTGTTATAGACAGATTATAAGAATATCTAATATCTATTTTAAGTCACGGTGGTGCTGTGATGTTTATTTGGCTCTGTATTCGAATTTTGGACACGGTCATCAGGTACAGTCATTTGGGTGGACCTCCATTGAAGAAGGAATACTGTAAAGTTTCCCAAATATTAATTTAAACCACCATTGGAATTAAAATTTCCTGAAAAAGTATCTTTTGTTTTTATTTAACCCCTATAATATCTATATTTATTATTTTCTATTTCGTGATTTAAGAGATACATTTAAGAACATTTATTTACATTATACCTACCTATATAATATATAAACATAGATGTCTAAACGAGAACAGGCATGTTACCCGGAATTTCTTAAGCTAGAAATCCCAAAATTGAATTTGTTCTTCTTTTTAAAAATAAATACTTTAGTACCAGAACAAACTTTCTCTTATTCTCTTTTTGAATTCTGTTAATTGAAATTCAGACAGAAAGACAAGAAATAATAATAGAAATGGTTATGGCCTCAAAATGGTCTCAAAACCTTTTTTAAGGTTTAATTTTTAAAGAGTACTTTTATACTTTCTAGTGAAACAGATAAATAATTATAGAATTTTAAAACAAATTACAAATAATTTCATATGGAAAAGAACTGGTCTGGACTTGTCTTTGTCATCTTCACATCTTATTAGCAGGTCTTTTTTTTTAAAAAATATTTATTATTTCTTTAAACTCATTTCAAATGAAACTATATCTACAATTACTCTTTACAAATCATTACTTGGTAGAGTACGGAGGCAAATAAAGCCAGTCAAGCCGAAGGATTGAATTAACTCCATTTTTTTTCTTACTCGTCGTATTCAGAAATGCCTGAAACGTGGAGGAAAATTATTTTAACCATGATCTTTTTTTGTCTGTCTGTCTGGATTAAGATAGCAATGATAAGCCAAGAAAAGTCCGAAAAATCTCGTTTTGATGTAAAAATTTGTATACCTATTTCCAAATGAAGAATTGATTAGTTTTTGGGTTTAAGAGCTTCAGAACTTCTGGTTCTAAAATAGCGAATATTTAAAAAATTAAAATTCGTTCGAAGAAGCAGACAACGGTTCCATACATACCATACCAGTTGTAAGTAAAACAAACATATCAAAATAACGAATTTAGGGCTAGACAAGAAAAACATATTTTAGCTTCCTCATTTTTTTAAAAATACATAATATCCTATGATGAAACAAAACATTACAAATCATATCAAAAAAGATGAGAAAGTAAGCTTAGATTATTTCTGAAATTTGTGATTAAATTATTTTATTTTTAGAACAGAGAGTTATTTAAAAACAAAATCTACGTGCTCTCATTTGGACACCCTTAACATATGTTATTGCTTCAACTATCTTCCATCTTCAAGTTCTACAATTTTTTCCAAATTTAGCAGAACATCATCCTTGGGTTTTTACATAATTTCTTTATACATACTGCTTATGTTCTTTTGTGCAAGAATTTCTTCATATAACAACTTTGCTCAGGGTCTTGGCATTTTATTATATACGACATTGTTTCTTCTTCTCCGTTAAGCAAGCTGCAACTTGTGTCCCTCAGTCAATTCTTCACTTGTCTAATTGGTACACACAACGTAATGTGCAGGATCTTGGTGCAAATGTGGTAATCAAAGCTGGATGATGGTCAGTACATGAAAGACAAAATCTTCTATACATATACCACCTCCAAGATACTATACTAGTTTAATAATTTTACACAGTACATGTCCTTAGAGATAGCTAATGTACAGAAGAATCACAGCTTAATCCGAAAAGTACTTCTGTCACCTATTGCCAATAATGAATTTCAATAGTGAAAAAAGTTCTGAACTTAAAAATTTTTCAAAAATAACGTCCTCTAAATTAGCTTCGAACATTTTAGAAATTATTGTTGATTTGAAGATATTACGGAGGTTTAAATATTTAAAATAATATATGGTAAATATACGCAATATTTATATAATATATGTATTAATTTAAAATTCCTTTTAAAAAGTATATTATTTAATTAAGCTTTAATATTACTTTTAATTGAAAGTCGTGAGGACCGCGCAAGGCCTAATAAAACACGAATCCTTTGAAAATCCCTGATTTAATGAAATTAGAAAATAATAACTAAGAGTCTACATTTTACTTTCACATATTATGCTTAACTAAGTTTAACCAAAATTTCTTTTGATGAAAACCATATTTTTAAATGTAATCTAAATTACATTAATTAAATTATAAATTTTTAAACCTGTCTATTAAGCCTCCGTATGAGTTGATTAAAATGTCACACCCGGAAATACGAAGGCTCGTGTTTAATTCCGGGCTGGCTTATAGGAATTTTTTTTTATTTTCTCATTTAATTTAAGGTCATCAAGCATCATCTAAAGCATTTTATATTTTTGTACTCAGTTTCCTCTGTGAACTCCTGAAGATGGGCTCATACCCCGAAATATACAATAGAGTCATGCTAAAGAAGCATCTTGGCTTTTATTTTTTGTGAAACCTACCTAAAATTTTATATTTTTAAATTTTAAAAGTTTCTTAAATTTTTTAAAATCAAAGCGCACAGCGTGCATTCGAGCATTAGCTTGGCCGTACAGGCTGTACGCTATTTACACGAACCATTTCGAGCCAATTTCGATACCCCATGCAGCTCGGAATTCATTTGAGATACAGAGCTGAAATTATACACATGTAAGGTAAAGGCACCTATTGATGACAGGCACCTAAGGATGCCAATCTACAAGAAAAAATGAAAAAATAACTAATTTTTGAAATTTTAGTCGATTTTCTTTTAGTAAGTTAACTTAGCTAAAAGAAAATCGACTAAAATTTCAAAAATTAGTTATTTTTTCATTTTTTCTTGTAGATTGGCATCCTTAGGTGCCTGTCATCAATAGGTGCCTTTACCTAATTATCTAATCCATATTGAGGAGAATACCAAATTTCAATAATATAGCTTATATTCTGAGATATGGACCTGAGAAAATAGCTAATTTTGGCACTCTATCACTCACTGACAGGTCATCAAAACCTCTAGGGTACTTCCAATCATCCCAGCATCATGAAATTTCCCCTACTAGTAGAGTTTGGGACACAAACAAAGGAAAAATTCAAAAAAATCCAAACTTTATATCTTTCAATCCCTAAAAATGGGAAGGAGTGGAGCGTCAAAAATGAAAATTCTAGCCCATTGGACCAAACTCAACCAAATTTTTTATACATATTCTGTGGGCCCCCTGAAGACTAGAAATGCAAAAACTAACCACCCAAGATGGAGGGAAGGGGGGCAAAAATGAAAATTATAGCCCGTTGGACCAAACTCAACCAAATTTTGTATATATATTCTGTGGGCCCCCTGAAGGGTAGAAATACAAAAAATAACCACCCAAAATGAGGGGAGGGGTCATAAATCAAACCCTTTGGACAAAGGGGCCTCCTCATAGCTTACAAAAAGAAGAGAAATCTCAACCAAAACATTCTGTGAAAAACAGGCCAAGTTCGAAAAAGTAGTGAAATCTAATGAGGAGCCAAGTTAAAATCGCCAAGAATAATTAAGTTGAGAAAATATTATAGTAGATCTTTCAACTTAATTATTCCTGCTAATTTAACTTGGCTACTCATTAAATTTCACTACTTTTTCGAACTTGGCCTGTTTTTTCACAGAATGTTTTGGTTGAGATTTTCTTTACCTACTTTATTATTAAAATCAATGAGGAAGTTTGTTTATAAAAAAATCCACTAGTTATTTAGTACCTATATCAAAACATCGTTTCAATATTCATAATTTGAGCTAAATACTCTATAATAATCCATATATTATTTCTCTATTACTCTACACTGTAATTAAAAAAAGAAACAAGCCAAACTACCATTGCCAATGAAAATCGAAAAATAGTTGAGATACCAAAACCATGTTCACACATTCGGAATTCTATATTTCACTTGTCTCATAATTTTATTAGAATCGAATATGTTATTGTAAAGTAGAAAATGGTTCCCAAAGAGTACCTACTATATATATTAAAATGGTATTTGTATTATTATAATTATTTTATTTATTTTTTTGCCTTTTCGGCCTTTCTAGCCATAAGCTAATTTTACGATACTAATTACTTTCTTAAAATTTGTCGATACCCCGGGGTCAGGTTTTAGCCGGATGCCTCGAGTCGGATTCGAACCCGGGTCCACTTGGTTAGAAGACTGACACGCTAACCTCTAGCCTACCCGATCCCCCATTATTATAATAATTATTTATTTTTAAATAGAAAGAATTTAATTTTTTAGGACAAATTCTCGGATTTTAGTAGAAATATTCTTTTTTAACCAGAGTTGATTTTTTGAAAAGCATTCCAACTATTTTCGAAAAAAAAGTTGCTCAAATCTTTTGATTGATATTTATTTTTATTTTCATTACTATATAAAGAATATAGTTTTCTGTTTGTTTAGTAGAAATAAAAGAAACGTGTGTTCTAATTATATAATAAATGTATTCTTTTATAAAAACAATCTCAAAACATTTATTAAATATCCATATGTTTTGGGAGAAATTCTCCTTTTATCAATGGAAATTTAGTTAAGGGAGAATGTTTATGTTCTAGGAAACATTATCTATTAATAAACTAAAAATTTGAGCATCTTTTTTTGCAAATAATTGGAATGTTTTTCAAAAAATTAGCTTGGTTAAGAGAGAAAGAATTTAATTTTTAGGACAAAATCTAGGATTTTAGTAGAAATATATTTATATTGCGATATCAGAGGGAATTCATCCTCTCTGGAGTTGAACCTCAGAACTAACAAGCCTGTTAGTTCCCAGGTTAATTTATTTGACTCTAAGGGCCGGTTGTATGTCGCAAAGTAAATGCATTTTCCAACTAACAAAGGGTAGATGGTGAATGGAGGGACTGGGATGGCCATTCAGATGACAGGGACTTTCAACCGGCCCTTAGGCCCGGTTGTATGTCGCAAAGTAAATGCTTTTTGGGACATACAACCGGGCCTAAGGGCCGGTTGTATGACGCAAAGTAAATGCTTTTTACAGGAACTTTCAGTGCCTGTCATCTGATTGGCCATCCCAGTGCCTCCATTTACCATCTGCCGTTTGTTAGTGGTAAAAAGCATTTACTTTGCGTCATACAACCGGCCCTAGGCTCGGCACTGAAAGTTCCTGTCATCTGATTGGCCATCCCAGCCACTCCATTTACCATCTATCCTTGGTTAGTGGTAAAAAGCATTTACTTTGCGTCATACAACCGGCCCTAAGTGTCGTAGAACTTGCTCGTTGATGGCCTTTTCCATGATTTTGGATAGGACAGAAGTGATTGCTATGGGTCGATAGTTTTTTACGTTGGAAGAATCGCCTTTTGTTGAAATAAATCTATCTACCTTATCGTATAATAATATGAATGACGTTATCAATGTATAATAAATAAATTGAGCTTATAATTTTATAAGTCCTCATTTTTTGGTTAGGCAAATATCCGCCATTTTTTTTCTTTCGTCTCTCTTTTGGCTCCGCCTCTAGTTTTTTATATGTCTACCCAAATTTTTTCCAACCGTTTTAAAAATGCTATTTTTTCTGGATGTAAAGATAAAGAGTCTAAAAAGAACAAATCAGAAAACACTCGATCGTATACGCCCATTATAAATATTGAAATTAAATAGCATGAATTAAAATCTATATATATAGGAAAGTTCACAAATATTATGTTGAATCATTCGTACCCATAGTAAATTTGTAACATAGAAGGTAATTGGACAAAATTAAAAACACAGTTTTTATTAAATAGCCAGACGTTTCGTCAATTTATTTTGACTCCCTCAGTGGCTAGAATGAATTGAGCCAGAAATATGTTATCAAAAAAAGATTAATGATATTTTTTCGTATAGAGAAATTTTTTTTTGACAAAGATTGATAAAATGGGATATTTATAACCTTATCTAATTTTAATTTATTTGTAATCATGTATTTATAAGTTTTTCTGATTTTCCTGTTTTATCATTCTAGCCACTGAGGAAGTCAAAATAAATTGACGAAACGTCTGGCTCATTTAATAAAAACTCTTTGAGTTTTTAATTTTGTCCGAATCCCCTCTATTCCTGTTACAAGTTCACAAATACTTATAATTAAAAATTATAATTTTAACTATCTAGAAAAAAACTGATCATCGAATTTAAATACCTTCCTATGTGAAATAATTACTAGATATATAATTTAGAAAATGATATACAATTTTTTTTAGCTTTTTGAGGACTGTGTATTTTGTGATCATTGATTAGAAATAAAAAAACTTTTAAATATCAATCTGTAGATTTTACTTTAGCTTATATGAAAACTTCGAAAATTATAATTCTATAATAGCTTTCACCGGAAAAATAGGTTTTGATTCAATAAGACTATATTCATCCTCTAGTCTTCTGTCTATTTGTACTTTTGCTGATTCGAAAACAGAGAGTTCTTATTAAATTATTGCTGATTCGAAAACACAGAGTGGGCCAGACGTTTCGTCAATATATTTTGAGTTCCTCAGTAGGGCCCATTCATCACTCTTTGTCAAAAAACAAATGGGCCACTGAGGAAGTGAAAAATAAATTGACGAAACGTCTTGCCCATTTAATAAGAACAGTTTTTAATTTTTATCCAATTCCCTGCTATTCCTGTTACAAATTTATTATGGATGCGAATGATACAAAAATTAATTAAAACTTTTAGAAAAATGAAATACGAAAATTGACCTTCCGAAATATCGCAACAAGATTTAGTTCAAATCAACCAATCACAAGTAACCCATTATTTCAAAAATTTTTGATGTTTTTTAGGAAATGGCTCAATTTTTTTAAATTTTCAGTACTTATTCATAAAAAAATTATGTTCTTCTAAATTTTATACAACTCGTCTGTTTGTTTGTTTGTAAAGATATGGAAACTTAAAGGTTCTGGGTTCGATTCTCGAGGGCTGTATTTTTTATTTTTGTTAATAACTAAAAATTGTAATTTAAATAGGTTTAAAGTAAATTATTATTATTATTTTATTTAAATTTATATAATTTTCTTTTAATAATTCGTTTATTACTTTTTCTTATTAAATTTAAATAATTTTTAATTTTTAAGGTAGTTGTTTCGCGACAATACTAGCAAAAAGTTTATGCTAGAGTAGGTATATAGAACAGACAATAAGGATTCATAATTCATAAGCCCAAAACTTTTTGCTGTTTATGTACCACTACTATCCAATCCCGTGCTCGTTTGACAAATCTGGCAACACTGTATATATTTTATCATAGAAATGTCAGATAAAGTACATTATAAAGGGAGATTTATAAAAGAAAAAGTTCTTAATAAGCGATTGACAGCTGTTGCGACAATGGCTGAAGCAAAAAAACGTCAAAAAACTACTAAGTTAACCCACTTTTTAGGTTAAATACATGCGTTGTTGCCAGTTGTTTTTAATGTAAATTTTTCATTATATATTTATTATTATTTCAGAAACTGTGTTGTAACTATGAATTAAATTTTTTTTAAAAAATGTATTAGTTATTGTTTAATGTTGGTTTAGTTTTTTATAACAATAGTAAGAATAGTTTCTTAATTATAATTAAATATGTATATAAACTTTCCGATATCCAGTATAGTACAATGTATAAGTCTGAAAAACTCTATCTTTGGAATTTAATATCTCCGGAACTATATTGTTCATAAATTTCGTTTTGCCACCAATCGATGCAGAAGTATTTAAATAATAATCTGTGTAAATTTCAAAAAAATCCTAAGAAAACCCATATAGTGAAACAACTACCTTAAAGTGTAATTTGCACATGTCATGATTATTATTTTTAATTTTCTTTTAGAAATGACAAAAATTGTCTCTTTAGTTGATTCTCTTTCTTTTTGGTGTGTCCATGAGGTAAATTATCAAAATTCAAATTTAAAGAATAAAAATGATTTATTAGATCGTTCAATAAGTCCACAAAAATAGCAGTAAAATATTTTGGCTTGTTTAGAAGTCATTTTAGTTCATATATTGTTGCCTGTATTGGAATATATAAGAATCACGAACAGCACGACACAAGTACTGTCTTAGTTTCGGCATTATTTTTTTTTTAGCTCTAATATAAAACAACATTTTCAAATATAGATTTTATAAATAAAATTATTTAAAATCAATTAATTACAATCGCCCGCAATTTATTTGTCGAATAAATAACAAAAAAATGTAAAAAATTTAAATGAATCAATAAAAAATAAATTAAGTAGAAAAAAATCAATAAAATCAATACAAAATTATATCTTTTAAAACAATCAATACAAAATAATAAATTAAATAAAAAATAAATATAAAATAATAAATTAAATAATGAATAAAAATGATATAAAAAATATTCTTAAGAAAGGATGTTAAGAATTGAATAGCTGTCTCAAATTTACAAAGTGAAGCATAGGAAGCCATCTTTGTTTAGGGCAAAAGATTCTAATTGACATATCAGACCTAATTGTCGTTAATATTACGTGCAATCGTAAATCTAAATGTCTATCTGTCCGTCTGACATAGTATGCTAGCTCGTAGACATAGATTAATAAGAGATACAGATTTAAATTTACAAGTAATATCTGATATATATATATATATATATAGGTACAATTAACCCAAATCTTAATAATCATTTAGTAATTTAATTAAATAATAATATTTATTATTATTATTTTGGTATACAATTTTCAGTAAATATATATTACTTTTGTCTCTACTTGAAAATAATAGTAATATTTATTATTATTATTTTGGTATACAATTTTCAGTAAATATATATTACTTTTATGTCTATACTTGAAAATAATAATAATAATATTTATTAGTAAAATATTTTTTACTTAAATAGATTACATAATTAGAAATATGTTCTTATTTTAATATTTGAATAATTTAAATTTACTTTTTTTGGGTTCAAATCTGCCCCGTTTTGCTTTCACAAAAGAATAAGTAGTCAACTATTCAATTTCTATATAACATCCTTACTCAAAAATAAAAATATATGCCTAAGATTATATTAAGGGAAAATTGCTTCTCTAAATTGAATACTGTCTTTATATTCTGTGTGTTTGTTTCACAAAATGCAATAGTGAATTATTTGTGTAATTAACTAAAATTTAACATATCAAAAAGCTGATTATTTTAGTCATTTCATTTTAAAACATTTTAAAGAAGCAATTTTCCCAAATACAATTATTTTATAATAGTTAAAATAGCATACGTATAACATTTAAACATTTAACAAAGATTAAAATCAATTTATTTTTATGGGAATTAATATGAATAAAATCTTGGAAAAGGGAATTTCCTATTTCTCTAAGATATTCTTTAACCATGTCAAAGGGGAACTTGCTTGTAGTTACGTCGATATTTCTCATCAATATATTCTAAATAATAAGTTCCAGGAAACAGTTTATCAATAGAACTGGTAGGCTTGAAAGGAACCTGATGACAATTCTGTTCATTCTGATGTAAAATTTCAGAAAATTCATTCGGTGACACTCGATGACGATCATTGAGTAAAGTTTTCAATTTGCCAATTTGGTCAACCATTTTGCTTAAAGGCGAGTCTGGAGATGAATCTGGCGAGACTCGAATAACGTACATGGTCGACGCAAGACCAGATCCATAAGAGAAAAGACCTATTCGATTACCAGCGAGTTCGTTTGGGGTTTTGTTCATAATAAGAGAAACAAGACCTCCATATAACGATGCTGTGTACATATTACCAATATGACTTGCAATAAATAAAGAGGATTTTGTTTTCTTCAAAAAAGCTGCTTATTCTTTCTTTTTTTGCATACAAAGATCAATGCAGCTTTTCAAGATCTCGATTAAAATAAGTTTCTTCCAGTTTTAGTCCCGAGAATTGTTCAAGACCTGGATATTTAGTGGAATGTTGTTCTTTAGGAGTCTTTAAAAAATCATTAAATAATAATCTTGCATAAGATTTTTGTACTAATTTACAATAGGGTGTGTGGAATAGCATCGCATCAAGATTATCAATTGAAAATGGTTGATTGTCATTAAGATTATGAAGGTTTGCCTTTTTGCAGAAAAGCTGATAACACTGATCCAAGGCATTTAGGTAACACTGAATTGAGAGTTTTCCATCGACAACCGGGTACGTAGAAGTGAGATCAGGCTTATAAAAATCATAAGCATGTCGCATGTAAGAAGCTCTGCATCGAGATTCGAAGATGAGAGGAGCGTTAGGTCCAATGAGCATAGCAACAGCTCCTGCTCCTCCAGTTGGTCTTGCACTTCCTTCTGCGTACACTGCGATATCAGCAGCAACAGCAATCGCCAAACGGCCGTCCCAACCTGAAGATTCCATCCAAGAAATGGCACTAAAAATAGCTGCAGTACCCCCATAACAAGCACTTGTAGTATCGATTCCTTCGACATCGTAGTTACCCGACGATTCAAATAACTGCATTAACACAGTCTTAACACTTTTCGATTTGTCAATAATGGTTTCGGTACCCACTTGAAGAAAACCTATTCTTGTATAATCGATATTATTATTCTTCATGAGTTTGCTCACTACAGTAAGACATAGGGAATTAATATCCTCACGATCGGTACAAAATCCCATTGTCTTTTGGCCAAGACCAATCGTATATTTTCCCTCGGAGACTTGATCATGTTTCTCTAGATCATTTTGATCTACATATTGTGAAGGAAAAATTAACTCAATGCCGATAATCCCAACATCTTTAGCCATCTTGAACCTTTTATAAAATAATAAAAATTATTAGGAGCTGAATGAAGCTGAGCATAAATAAAATTATTCTTGGAATACAAAAATTATATAAAATTCTTCCAGAACTTAAGTGACTTAATTTTTAAATTGAAAGGTTTTTATAGTCACAAACTAATAAAAGACAATAATTTTATTTAATTATTATTATTTATTTTAATTAATAAAGTTGTTGTAGGGAAATAAGGACAATAGCTCATGCAAACAATTTTTATTTTTTGCCAACGTTTCGTCAACCTTGTTGACTTCCTCAGGGCTCAAACAAATTAACTTCCTTGCATATTTGTCATTTTATCAATATTCCTTCTTAGCAAACACATTCATCGAACAGATTGAAAAAAATATAAGGAATATTGATAAAATGACAAATATGCAAGGAAGTTAATTTATTTGAGCCCTGGGAAGTCATCAAAGTTGACGAAACGTTGCCAAAAAACAAAAATTATTTGCATAAGATATTGCCTTATTTTCTTACAACTTTATTAATTTAATCGATGGACATAAATAATAAAAATAACTATTTATTTTATTAATTCACAGTTTCGGACACCACTGGTTGACCATCTTCAGTTATACTAAAATTTGAAAAATGAAACATTTCGGGAGATGTTTCATTTTTCAAATTTTAGTACTGACTGAAGATAGTCAACCAGTGGTGACCGAAAACTGTTTGAATTGAATTAATAAAATAAATAATAATAATTAAATAAAATGATTGTCTTTATATTAGTTTGAGACTATAAAAACCTTTCAAGTTAAAAATAATTTAAAAATTATATAAAGTTGAAATTTAAAACAGTAAATTCATCAATTTTAAAAAATTAAATTGATTTAAATTTTCAAAATTGCCTCAAAATATAGAAAACTTTCGAGCTCCTTACCTAAATAATTAGTGATCGAAACGTTATGTATTATTAATTAATAAGTTGTTGTAGGGAAATATGGACAATAGCTTATGCAAGTAT